>CAJQUW010006605.1:0-103896 GCA_907163375.1 Prostheceraeus crozeri | reverse complement strand
ATACAACCTTTTTGAACAAATCTTAAAAATATTTCGAAAATGATCAACGCAAGTAAGACTATCATTCCAGACGACACCCAAGATCTGCAACTCTTTAACAACAAGGAAAGGAAAAGGAAAGTAGACTTCAAAATTTCGTTTCTTAATACATAGTGCTTTCGTTTTAGAAGCATTCAGCTTCAACTTATTTAACAAGGACCACTCTTTGATGCAATTATATTCAGACAACATAAGTTCGATGGATTCAGAAATAGACTCTTTAAAAATGGGACAAACTTCCCAAATGTCATCAGCGTACATAGAAACAATCGTATTTTTAGACAAGGGCCTGATATCTTTACAATAAAATGTGAAAAGAAATGGTCCTAACAAAGAGCCTTGAGCTGCACCACTAGTGACTTTCAAAGGATAACTCAAAACACTGCCCAACTTAACACATTGATAGCGATCACTCAAATATGAAAAGAGCCATTTCACGAAACCACAAGGATAATTTGAATCACAAAGCTTTTCAATCAAAATCTGATGACAAATACTATCGAAAGCATTCGAAAACTCATAATTGAATTACATACAGCAGCCAATTTCAGAGCGATCTAGAATTTCAGTAACAGCATTGTGCATGTTTATCAGGCAACATGTCAGTGGCGAATCCTGCGTTCACACAATAGGCATGCGCCGTCTAAATATGCATGCACATAAACCCTATGATACTCGTACTTTCATTTAAATGCCCCATACTTGATTATTTTCATCATGTTAGTCACCAATATAGGCTATACTTCTCCACACTGAGTTTTTTCATCATAGTTTATGATGCTAATATTATCATCATTAATATTACATAATATTATTAGTACGATGATACTAGACTCGGGTTGATGAACAAAATTAATATCCTTGCAATTAATTCACATAATAGCCTATACACTGTACACTACATGAGCGCATAAACGGTATATGTAAATGAATAAAAACCATATTCACAACTTAAATGATTATATTCTAAAACAGCAGACGATTTCAAGACTAGCACGACCGTTTTTTCCAAATATTATTCACAATTTCAAAAGATTGTCACTTCTCTAACGATATAAAAAATCAACCCTCCTGTTTTTCTTTACAAAGTTCTCAATTACATTATCGAAAAAGGCAGGTTTCTTTTGAAGCAAAACTAACAAGCTTTTCTCAATAGCCATTAAACTCAAAGAAGAAAGTCTGTTTTGTTTCTGGGTGCTCCGGCAGTATGTATGGATTCGTTTTAAAGCCGAGAAAGATCGCTCCGCACTTGCACTTGAAGACGGGATGGAGACGACCAATTTCGCTAATTTGAACAGTTCAGGCATACCAAGGTACAATTTCTGCTCATGCATGCTTTTCAGAATGTCAAGCACTGACTTTCGATCGAAGTCAGACATGCAATAAATTGCAATCAACTCATTTTTCAGACGAATTACATCGAAGAATCGGCCATAATGCTTATCTAGCGATTTCAATGCCATTTCAGGAAATTGTTTATTGTGCTATGAAAAGAAACTAGAATTAAAAGAATTCCAATTGAGAAATCGTTTTGAACCTGTTTGTCAGCTGTGTCAGAATATTATCCGTTATTTCCTGAAAAGATGTTGGTAAAGATCCGGTGTTTCAGTTCTACGCATTTCGAAAGACGCATCAGTAAGGACAAAGGATTCTTGAAAAATAAGTTCGAAATCACTCTCTTTAATTTTTTTGACATTTTCTATCAATTCCGGGATCTTTTGTCAACAATACAAGATATCCATACCTTTTGATTGCAAAATTTCAAATAATGTATCTGTCAGTGAAAAAATACGAGAAAATACGGTTATCAAAAATCGAGTATGGAACTTATCAAGAAAAGCAAAATATCCAAGACATCTGTCAATGCCATCATCTTCCCAGTTTTGGGAATTTTCCAATACATGCTGAAAAAATGCCCTCAAATTTTCATAATCTGAATTTTTTAATCTTTTCATTCTGAATAGCCGACGAAGTCCCTCTAAATATGGTTGACTCGTTCAAGTGGGTTGCTAATGTTGCATTGTAATGACTTATCAAATCGAGAGTCTCTAAATAATTACCTTTATTGGCCGAAGTTTTTGCTTCATCATGGCCTCGGAAAGGAAGCTCGCGCTTGGCGATAGAGCAGACGACATCAATAAGGCGGGTCAATATTTCGTGATTTTTTTTAATTTTTTCATTATGCATCATGTCATTGATACGCCTCTGTTGATCAAGTTGGTGATCGATTCTATAGTTTTCCGAAGCTGTTTAGTTGAAGAAAGTACTTGATGTGATTAAGTGATTTTTCATGGCGTGTTAGAGAAATAGATAGCGTATTGAGATTGTCAAACCCAGTTTTAGACCATGTGTTGTGGTCGCCTGAAAACAACAGGCATGGCCAACAAAATAATTTGTTCAGCTCACTCGAACCAATCAACAAAAAAATGTATTATCATATTGGGAAGAATGAAAATGTCTTACAAATTCTTTATTTTTGTCCTGTGAATGCGCGTGAGGTTTGGTAGTTCCGGCTTCGGTCTTCCATTCGAAATGATGTCATTTTTCTCGGCTATATCTCTCCTACTAAACGGAGTCTGAATCAAGGACGCGATTTGATCTTCAGCCATTTTAGTTTTGGGAGTCGGCGTACACAAGTAACTGTTCACATAAACTTAATTAAGCGACGAAGGAATGGCAGTAACTGTTTATTTCTCACGCCCTCTGAAGAGAGAAAGCGTACGCGCGAGACATGTCATCACTCGGTTTCTAAGCAGACCATGCGATCAAGTTGGAGCTACAATGTCGTCATTCCCATGGCGCCTTGTGATTGGTCATCAGCACACGTGTGCGATGGAATTCATTACTGATGTCAGGCAACGTGCGTTGATGGCATTGATCCATATTCAGATCATGTCAGCTCCTAGTCAGCTCTCTTGATGAGCGCATGCCGGGAAGATGCCTTCGGCAGCGATGCAAGTGTTACAGGGAACGATGCGATTCTATTTTCAGTAACAGATTTCTACAGTGCAAGCGGCACCAGCAGTGTAGTAGCTATTGCCTTTCCGCATGCTCTCATAGACAGAGCTGACAAGGTCTGATTTGCTACAGTCTGATCTTGAATTGCATTAATAGTAACTCAGCGTTAAAAGTGCTTCCAAAGCCACAAATCGTGAGCATGCGCCGCATGCCTAGCATGCCCGGAGCATTCGCCACTGCAACATGTAGTATCAAAGCCTTTTTTATACGCAAATTGAAAATTAGGACAATCTTCCTGAAAACGTTCTCTCATGTGATTCAGGACGTGGGACTCTAAAAACTTTGCTGGTGTACATAACAAACTGATCGGACGTAGTTGGTCAATAGAAGCAGGCGTAGATTTTGGAACCGGTGAAACAATACATTTTTTGAAAACTGACGGCACTTTACGTTGGGCAATTGAACAATTGATTAAATGACATAGTGGCTCTGATATAAAAGGAGATGCAATCTTATAAAATATGTTAGGTGTGCCATCAGAGCCAGTGGCTCTAGTAGCTGACAAGCTTTCTAAAGAATTAAATGCATCCTGAGGATCTGACAAAGGACACCAGTCATCATCGTCTAGTTCTAACAAAAAATCATTGAGTGTAAATGAATTTGAAAAAGTCCCATTTACAGCATTTGCAGCAGCTGCAACACTTTGTAAATTTGATATGATACTTGACAATGGATCATTGACTGAATTCCCTTTAATTTCATTCACAGCATTCCATACTTTATTTCTTGATTTCATAGAAGACTGCACCCATTTATTTTTGCAATTGATTATTTCCAGTTTACACTTTTCCTTGTAATATACTCATTGACATAATTAATGAAACATTAATGAAATTAATTTAAATTTAATTTAATTTAAATTACTTAAAATTTAATGACATAATTAATGAAACATAATTAATGAACTATCATTGGCTTGAATTGAAGTTTGTTTCATTTTTTTCTCAGGTATGATGCAATATCTCACTTTCTATGTATTACCATTCAACACATTAGAGAATGGAGAAAGATCTATGGTGGTCAAATTTCAAATTTTGATATCGATACAACTGTCACAATTGCTTTTGAAAATTGAACATAAACGTGAACTGAAATCCAGCTTTTGTAAAATAAAATGGCACACGATCAGTTTACCAGAGGTATGGCTATTGGAATGATTCGTTGCGGTAGAAGTTGTGCGAGTGTTGCGAAGAGCTGCAACTATCGAGAGTCGTTGTTTGGAGATGGTGGTGTCGATGGAAAGCAGAAGGAGATGCTAAAAAGAAGAAGAGATCTGGTCGACCAAGAAAGTCTGCAGGAAGGACAGACGTACGTCTAGTTTTAGCTGCCAAGAGGGATAGATTTGTGTCAGTCACAAAGCTAGTCGTACACTGGAAGAGTGCCTCAAATATAGACTGTAGCGTTCGAATGGCTTACCGAAGATTGTGAGAAGCTGGAATTCAATCTCAACGACCAGCTGTCCTAATTCCATTGAGTTTTGAGCACCGCAGAAGACGAGTTGCCTGGTGTGATGCCCATCGCTCATGGAATGACCATCACTGGCAGAAAGTCTTGTGGACCGATGAATCGAGATTCACTCTGGATTTCAATGACGGTCGTGTCAGAGTGCATCGTCTTCCAGGTGAACGGTTTGCCCCATGCTGTATTTAAGAACACGACAGATATGGTGGTGGAAGTGTTATGCTGTGGGGTGGCATTTGGCATGGCGGACGAACGACAGCAGTAGTCATCATCAAAGGCACGTTGACTGGAGAGAGGTATCTCAATGAAATTGTGCTTCCTGTTGTTGCCCCAGTGGTCAGGGTGGAGGATCTCCTCTTCCAAGACGACAATGCAAGACCACATCGCTCCTCGGCTGTCATTGCCACTGTTAGGAGATTGAACATTCAAACCCTTGACTGGCCTGCACGCTCACCTGACTTGTCACCTATTGAACAAGTATGGGACGAGCTTGGGCGGCGAGTGAGACCGCTATTCACTTCCACCTGTGTTCCTGAAGATTCTCTCTGAAAGACTGACAGAGCAGTGGCTTCTCCTTGAAACATCCTTCATTCAGAAACTTTGCGAATTCATGCCATCTCGGATTACTGAATGTATTGGAGCTAGAGGGGGGCACACGAGCTATTAAAGTTAAATCTGCTACATGCGTTGTTTTTCTGTGCTAGCGACTTGGTGGAAATTGTGACTAAATCATCAAGCTCCACATCGTCTTTCTTTATCACAGCTAGATCGTTAGCATACATTATCTTGTTCATTGCATCATTTTCTTCGCTTTTCCTTGACAACAATTCCATAATCAGAATGAACAAAAATGGACTTAAAGCACTTCCTTGTCTGAGCCCTGTTTTTATTTGGAAATCTTCACTGATGTTATCTCCAACTATATCTGCCGCTCTGGTTCTTTCGTACATTTTTTCGATAAGTATCACCTCTTTCTCTCCAGCATTTAACCATCTCAGGGTTGCCACCACTAGGGGTCTAGGGACGCTGTCATAAGCTTTCTCTAAATCTACGAATCCTATCGCCATGTTTTCTTCTCTTTCAATCGTCTTCTCCATCTTCTGTCTCACCGCAAACATATCATCCGATATACTTCTACCTTTTCTGAAACCTTGCTGCTCCTCTCCAATTTCGTGTTCCACTTGTGATCTCAGCCTTCCGTCGATTATGCTCTTCAACAATTTCATCACTTGACTTAGAATAGTGATTCCTCTGTATTTCTCAGGGTCCTGTCGACTTCCTTTTCCTTTCCAAATGGGGACAATCAAACCCAGCCTCCAGTCCTCTGGGATTTCTTCTTTCTCCTAGCACAGCCGAAAAAGTCTAGCTAGCCATTCAATACCTGTTTTCCCCGCCGCCCTCAACATTTCGGTCGTTATTTCATCCTTGCCAGTTTCTTTTCCTGTCTTCATCTTTCTCAATGAGGTCTCGATTTCTTCTGTCTTGATTTTCTTCTCTACCGTCCTCGATCTCACACTGCAAGGAAGTTCAACCTCGCTGCGCCCTTCGTTGTTCAGCAACTCTTGAAAATATTGTTTCCACACCTTCGTGATATGCTGCGGACACGATACAATCACTCCGTCTTTGTTTCTTACATCCTGGACGGCCACCACAACCTTCTCTTCGTGCTCCCTTGCTTTTGCGAGTCGGTAAATTTGTTTTCTTCCTCTATCATTCTCTATTGCTTCATACAGCCCTCGCTCTGCCTCTTCTTTTGCCTGTGCCACTACCTTCTTTGTTTGATTCCTGATTTCCCTATACTTTCGTGTTAAAACCTCCTTCTTCGCTTTGTCATCACTCACGCTTTCTGCCTCCTTCCAGGCTGTTCTTTTCTCTTTCGTCACCTTTCTGACTTCTTCATTCCACCACCATTGCTGTTTTAGACGGCCCCCATTCTTTCCATTTGTCCTGCCGACCACCTTCTCTGCTGCTCCGATGAATGCTTTTCTGAACAGATCCCACTCCTCTTCGATTCCACCAGGGGTTTCGCTCAATTTACAGAAGGCATCATTGATCTCACTTTCGTATTCTTCTAACTTTTCTCCCTTACATCTCCACCACCTGATGATTTTCCTTCCCATTCGTTTCTTTTCTTGCCTCTCCGTATACCGTAGCGTCCAAACCTGTGGCTTGTGCCGAGTTGTCACTTTGCTGAGCTAGCACTTTGCAGTCCTTGATCCTCCACTTCTGGTTCTGTTTCATTACAATCCAATCGATTTCGGTCCTGTGCTCCCCACTTCTGTATGTGATCTTGTGCGATTCTCTTTTCTGGAAGAACGTCTGAACTATGACCAACCCATTTCTTTCGACCAGCTGCACCCACTCTCTGCCCTCCGCATTTCTCTCTCCCCATCCGAATTGACCAACACTCCTCTCTTCCCCTTGCTTCTCCTTGCATCCGTTGCCCGATATGCGCATTGAAATCACCTGCTAAACAAAATATTTCATCCTCATCCACTACATATATCATTTCCTCAACCTTCTTTCTGAATTCGTTTTTCTCTCTATGGTTCCGTCCTACTTGTGGAGCATAGACGGACATCACACACATTTTCTTCGAACCGATCGTTAGCCAAACCATCTCCGTACGCCACACTTTCTCAACAAGATCCTTCTCCAGAATCACACCCACACCATCAGACTTTCCATCCCCTCCTGCATGAATCAGTTTGAACCTATCTCCAAGCATCCTTGCTCTATCCGACTTCCACTTCGTTTCCTGTACACACAAAATCTTACACCTTCTCCTCTTCATAAAATCCACTACTTCAGCACTCCTTCCCGACAACGTTCCCACATTCAAAGTCGCCTTTCTAATCAGTTTTCTTTCTTCGGGTCTTCGCCTATTTTTCGCCGATGCCCGGTTTTTCGGCGCGTCGGTTGCCCCGGACGCGGTAGCCTCCACCGATTTATCCTTTACTTGCATGAATCCATAAACAAATGGGTCAGAATACTCCTATACAGCGCTGCCCTGGCTGACCTGTTGGAGGTTTTCTGATAGGGGTTTCTCCCTTAGCCCTTGATTTGCCCCAAGGCGCGGACTAGCCTTTTTCGTTCGAGGCGCCAATCCTGTAGCAGCCTGACATCCAAACGTTGTTGTCTCCCACGGCGCAGCAGGGGTGAAAGGTTTTATGGCGCCTTAGCTCGCCAGGTGATTCCTTCATTGAGCGTACTTGAGGTATTTCTTGAGAGCCCCAGCCACCACCTGGTTGCTCCACCTCGCCCTCTGGATATCACCGCCGGTTGGTCCGCGGCTACTTATTTAGGCCAAAACCCTTATTCGTAGCGAACCTATATATATCTAGAGGCCTTCCGCTATCCGCCACCTGCGGACGCGCTGGGTTGGGGTCGGTCGCCCCAGCTATCCCCAGCAGGCAAAATTCGAAAATGATAGATATCATATAAAACCTTATCAAAAGCCTCATGATGATTGTCCAATTTCTGCTTTATACATGGTCTCTCCTACAGGCATTAGTGGATGAGATGACCCACAGATAGATTTCTGACTGTAGTGACAACAACTGACCCGACACAGTGTTCTACTCTCTCACAATTTAAGTACAAAAATTCAACTTATTGTACAAAGTTTACTGGAATTGATCATCCTAATTAATGAATAAAAGTGTGACATGTTTTCGAGCATCTTTTTCAAAATTCATTTTTTAAATCAATACATGATGAGGAAACTGATAGATAGATCACACTATCAGTCAAGTTTTGATAATGTCCCTCTGCAAACGGAAAGTCGGCCAAAGTCAGGGTCAAAGCCGGTCGACCAATTTCGGCCCGAACGCGACGTGTCCGGACGCCCTTAGTCGGCCCGGGTTCGGCTGGTCGACTTCGGCCCGTAGTGTATTGACCGTATGCAGCGGATCGATTTGTGGTGGCCGAATCCAGTCCGCGAGAATTGCATTGGTTTGTCTTTACCCAATATGTAATAAGCAATAGCAACTACTCAGATGATGAAACTTACCTAGATTGAGTCTACTGAAGGTCAATTTTTTACACGTAGACATCAGGATTCAGGTTGATTTACCTCAAACATGTTTAAATCTTGAATACAATGGAAAATAACAATCATGTCCAATGGTATTCGAAACTATCGTAGATGAGGTTCATTAGGATATTCTGCTCCTAAATTTTTATGTCTGAAACCAAAAAAGATACATTATAAACGAATTCAGATAGTAAAACGCAGACAAACTGTGAATAATGATGTAAAACATAAGCCATGTAGAGCTCTGGGAGCCGTAAATATGTTTCTGGGTTATCTCCCTTCATCAGTACGGCACACCCAGGCTATCACATCTTGCGATGACCAGACACCCTTGTCCAGATGTTTGGTTCGTTTTTCGAAACATCAATGCTAATTGTGGCCAGTTATGGTAAACGTTAAAGAAAAGATTAGCTTAACGTTGCAAATGGTCACTTTTTTATGGCACTGCAACGTCAATTTACTAACGAAATATATTTTTAGTAAACTTGACGTTAAGACTTCACTAGTTGACCAAATTGCGCTGGAATTGCAATTAATTGAGTTTTCACTACTGTTGATCGTTGTCATCCTGCTGCGAAATACTCCAAGGATTAACAGCAGAAAAACTTAATGCTGCTAAAACCAAAGTATTCGGATGCAGTAACAAAGATTCGCACAAAAATTACTTTGACGACTCACCTCATAAGTAAATGTCAGCCTACAGAACTGTCGTAATTGTTTCTCTGCCATCGATTGTGGTTTGGTGGCATCCGTTTCCATTTATGAGATTTCTTTTTGAGAGACAACGATTCCGGTCTGAAATGCACAAGCTTTTGATGAAAAAACATTGAATATGCTTGACACATAATAGTATTAGTATAGGATTAGACCACATAGAATTTAATATAATTGAAAAGTATATGACACAGGAATGAGCTTTTATTACAAGATGAAAAAAGGTGATAATTATTTGAACTATTTTTATATTTTATCATTCCAATAATTTACATACAACAGCACGAATTAATCGACAGCACAATTTCCTATGGTGGACAACATGCCGTTTAAGCAGAAAGTCCGATGAATTTGATATTTGATTTAAAATGATTTCTCCATTAGCTGAAATCAATAACAACCTACTACCTTAAGATGGTTTGCTTACACATCCAAGCCATCCATGTAGTGAAACATTCGAACCTGTGACTTATTTTCAAAGTTTGCGACTTATTCCCAAACAGAGTTGAGAAAGGAAGAACGTGCGTAGTTCACAGAGTAAATATATAGTAGGTTGAGTGTCGACTCATAAAATGATCTGCAACATTGAAAATTTTCATTTTTGAAAAGTACACTAACCTGACTTTTTCCTTGATTATATATCAGAAAATTCAGTTTTTTGTGGAGATGACGTTCCTGCGGTCCAAAAACTTAGTTGAACAGTTTTTAAAAAATAAACATTTTGCAAATGTATACACTACCGACATGAACCCACTATATAAGTAGTATGAAAGAAGGTGGATATCAAAAGAAATGAATACTTGCTAATAAACATCCTAACTAAGCGGAAATTAAGCTGATCGTTTATCAAGGGAATTTTATGAACCGCATTAGTCCTAATGGAAGTCTCCATGAAAAAGTCGATATCTTATTGTGCTTTCTTGGCTGAAATTTCAAGTTTTTAATTCTATTTTCATCGGCATGATTTTATTATTCACTACATTTATGTTTCATTCCTTGAACGAGAATAGTAATAAGGACCCATTTGCATCTTTTAAAGTTAATTGAAATCACTGTCCTTGATTATGTTACTTTGCTCTTCCAGTGCAGCGTCTGTGATATGATCACGCGAAAGAAAACACCTGCAAAATGCCATCGAATTGATAATTTAACAAACTGCTCCAAGGCTGTCATGACACGGAGGATCTTTAAAACACTATCATTCCTTCTGCATTATTATCATGACCAGTCAATTCCGTGGAAATTTCTTAAAAGCTTCAAATCTTTGCATATCTCACATTTGGTAACAATAAGCCAACTGTGTTCACCTCGAGTTCATTTAATAAAATTGAAGGTGTACGAGTATACACATTGGGGATTTAATAAATTCTAAGAATTGTAACTCAATCTTATATGCCTACTATGATGCAGTTGTCTTCATTTTTAAATCCTGATGACCACAACTGACAACATAATTGCAATATATCGAACCATTACTTGATCAGACGGAAATTACATCTGAAAATGTTTCTTCCGACAATAAGTCGCTATCACTTCTTGCAACAACTATAGAGCAGGCCAAAGAAAAGACAACGCTCAGTCAATATATCACATGGAAATTCAAATCGAATGACGGGGTAGGAAAAGAATGGTTGTGATGGAATTATACTGCGTTGGAAATTAGTGACAAAATAGATTTCTGAATTTCAGTACTGGATGCATTAATTTCAGGTTTCTAATAAATGATAAAATTTCGCTCACACATTTTACAGTCTAAACGTTTGCAAAAATTTCATTGTGAAAATTCAATTTCTACATCTTCGATGGTTGGCTTTAAAAATAAAACCTGATGTTAATATTTTCAACAAAACAATGATACAACTTCGCAAGATCGCAAGTCTATGCAGAGTTTTCGATATTTTGGTATCAAGTCGGCATCATCATAGACAATCCAATGCATCAAATTATCAGATATTCAAATAGAAATTACCATTCTACTCGACTTCAACTGACTGACAAACTTTACTAAACCAAATTACATGCCGGTGCTGAAATTTTGCGTAGGGGAGACTGGGGACCAAAGTGCATCTTTTCACTCATTTTCATTTTTTGACGAAAATATTGCAAATCAGAGCTTAAAATTTTAGACATTCGTGAAAGACATCTTCACAAATAGAATATTTCTTAAAGTGTAACTCTAGCATATTTAGTTTTTGCATAAGACATGTTTTTGCAACATGTAACGACCCTGCACTTTGGTCCCCTATAGCGGTGACCAATGTGCACTGCATGGGGACCAAAGTGCACTAGGCCTAAATAAAAAAACGATGATTAAGTGAAGAAATTTCATTTTATGTAATAGATATCGCCAAAATACATTTTTCTATGATTTTTCCTGTTCTCATTTAATTTTCGTGAATTAGTGGATATGCAAATTATCAAAACGTAAAAAAATGAATTTATTTTTCTACAGCAATTTTTACTAATTGCGTATTAGACGCATTTTATTACATTAATGGACTGTTAATAGCTCATTCGGATGTGCTGGGTTAAAAATGATGATCATTTCCCACTCTGAGATTAATATTTTATCCTAGGGTAAATAAAATCTTTATTATAGGCCTATCCCACTTTCTTCTCATCAATTTAAATATACGTTTGATGTCAGAAAATAATTACCTTATGGACAAAAATGGTTATCATTTTACAGTTCAGCAGATTTGATTTGGTAAAAAGGTAGTAGTAATCATTTTTCAAAGTAGGCCTAAATTCCGGCTGCTGAAATTGAACTATCATCGCCATCAGATTTTATTCTTCCAACGATCATGATATCATCGGCGCATTTGCACATGAGAATATCACGATGATTGTCTAGCTTTAATTCAGATAGAGAAAAACCAAAGCTTGAGGTCCAATGTATGTTCCCTGAGGGATACCACTTCTGACTTGAATGTATTCATTGCAGTTATCATACCAACGAATTCGCTGAAATCTAAGCGTATCAGTCAGATAGTTGCTCATGAATTTTACAGTGAACTTGTCAAAACCACATTTCATCATTTTGTCCAGTAGGAGACGGTGGGATACTCTGTCAAAGCCCTTGGTCAAGTCCACGGATAGAACATGGAAGGCGATGATATCACTTTCTTGAAGAGAATGTGTTCTCAACATCAATAAGAGCACAAATAGTTGAGCTTTTTGGTTTATAGCCATTGTCTGGAGTCAAATCTTGAAACGAACTGATCACTCAAACTACGCATTAACTGCTTTAACCGCTTATACAAGCATTACATACCTACATGTATAATTGTTTTGATATTTGCACTAATAATTTATTCGATGCTCCTCTCGTTTTTCAAAAATACTTGCGCATGAAGACGAATAGGCCATCAGAGTCTTCGCTAAAATTAATGACATATTCTTGTCAAATAATATGCCCTGATGTAGCTAATATAATAGTTTAACGTTGAAATGCAATCCATTCTTATACTTGCTAGCTCACCTTGTCGACCCTTGTCCCGCGTATCCCAGGGTAGGTCCAATCCATTCTTATACAAAAGAATTTATTAGAGATTGCATAGGAACTATAGGCCTATTGTATATTATCTCGAAAGTTAGGCCTATACGCATGCTGTATACCGGTACTAATATTGAAAATGTGCAACAATGGTGTGTAACTAACAAGTTGAATCTCAGCGAAGGCAAATCAAGCATATTGCTGTGTTTAACCCTAGAAAGACCGGTTTGTCAATATACCTAGAAAGACCAACACCGGTCAATTGACCGGTAGCTCATGTATTATGTTTTAATAAGGAAACATTAACTGAATAAGCGACCGTTGGAAGTTATACAATATATTTACGCATCGAACCTTCCTACTTATCCGTTCCGTTGTCAGACTCGCTGCAATGATGGCTCAATTTGGAGACAAGAAATTGGTGCTTCATCAACCGGAAGAGTTTCTCATCGAAATATTGTGCGGGTTCTTGGAGGTGCTAAGAGGTTTATTCTTGCGCGAGCAAATGATTCAATCGACGTATTTTTTTGAGCTATGGGGACCCAGTACATTTGAGAACAACTGTGGAAGAACAAACGAAGAAGCGAGACGTCAGGAGGATAAAGACTTTCACGTTACTGTTGTAGATCTGAAAGCCTTTATTGGTTTATCCATCATTCGAGGAGTTCTGAAAGGCCGAGATGAACCTTTGTCAAGCTTTTGGTCCGAAAATTACGGACGTAGAATTTTCCGGCAAACCATGTCACGGAAGAGATACAAGGATATATTACGTTACATTCGATTTGACAATAAACTGACAAGGGAGAGACGGAAGTCGGAGGACAAATTTGCGCCAATCCGAGAATTGTGGCAGAATGTGATGGACAATGCTCAGAAGTGTTTTTATCCTTATGGATATGTGACAATCGACGAACAACTATTCCCTTGTCGGTCACGCTGTGATTTTATACAGTACATGCCAAGTAAGCCATCAAAATTTGGCATCAAATTTTGGCCACTGTGTGATTCAAAAACTTCCTATGTCCTTCAAGCCTATCCTTATGTTGGGAGGGAAGATAACCGAGCTGGATTGGGACTTGGAGAACATGTCGTGGAACATCTCATGGAACCATACCACAGATCTGGTATCAATATTACCACAGACAATTTTTTTACCTCCCTTCGAATTGCTAAAAGACTACTGAGTGAAGGTATCACCATTGTTGGGACCCTTCGACAAAATCGTCGCGAAATTCCGTCGCAATTGAAGAAAAAAGACATTGATTGCACTTTATTCTTCAAAGTTCAGTTTTTCTGAAGAGAATATTATGCTTCTTTTATACAAAGCCAAAAGAAACAAAATTGTTTATCTCTTGTCATCAATGCATCCAGTACCTTCGATATCTGAAAATGATCAAAAGCGGAAGCCAGAAGCAATTCTATCTTACAACTCCACAAAAGGAGGCGTCGACACTGCCGACGAAATGTTGCGGGGATATTCGACTAAGTCTGCATCACGGCGATGGCCTTTGGCCGTGTTTGTTCAACCTCCTTGACATAGTTGCACTCAACACTTTCATAATCTGTTCCGATGCAGCCGACGAGAGTTCCTTATTTCTCTCGGAGAGCATCTTGACAACGCATCTCAAAGTGGAATATCCAGTCATCCAGGTCCAGCGCCCGGTAATTCCGGTGATGATGGTATGCATGGAGCATGCCACACATTACGAAAGCGTACTACATGTCGTCAGTGCCAAACCAACAAAACAAAATCAACATGTCAGACATGTTCTAAGTTCATTTGTGGACCTTGTGGAAATACTGTTTGTGATTCTTGTTTTCAATCTCGTGATTCGAGTGCTTGAGAAAGACCAGTAGCTTTTTTGAAATGGACAGTGTATGTTCATGTTTTTTAGCGTTTCTTATATAGAATAAAAGCAGTTAGATGTGCTAGTTACATTGTGTATCAAAATATAGCAAGCCAAAAGCTTTCGTGAATCACTGTTTTTTCATATTTTATTACCGGTCAATTGACCGGCTACGGTCGTTCTAGGATTTTATTTCACACATTATTTTTAACAAAATCTTAAAGTTTTGTAGCTTTAAATTTAATAGCTTCATAAGTATAAGCAAAAAGGCAACGGCTACCTGTCAATTGACCGGTGTGGTCTTTCTAGGGTTAAAGATAATCGTAATTCCTCAAATGAATGTGTCTATTCATTTGTATAATATATGTGACTAAAAAGTCAAAAATATTGGGTGTCACGTTCATCAACAACCTAACCTGGTATGACCAATGACCATATTAAAGATATTTCCACTCGCTGTCATTGTCTGCTATATATTACTGTATTAAGGAAAGTGAAGCGATACACTGATAAACGTTGCCTTCTATTGATTTATAATGCGCTAATTTGTACTCTGATGGAGTATGCCTGCCCACGGTTTTTGTGTCTGTCAAAAAAACTCTGTATGAAGTCACGCATGTTGTTGTAATTAGGAAATTATTAGGCTGCAGACGTAAACAGGGTTAATGATATTAAGCCCAGAGATGACCTATGCCGATAATTAAAACTTTTAGCTGAATATTAATATGGCCTAAATTCCGCTATAACAAATTCATGTAATAAATAGTAATTTATTTGAACATAAGATACCGATACACATTAATTGGATAGCAATATGTACAATATGGTATGATTCAAAATATCTCCATGCAATTTTAAATCTCAATCAAAATTCCAAACATGTTCTGGAAATTGTTGTTCCACTTCATTAGAGAAATATCTACTCTTGGGTCCAATCTTGGGGTACCTAAGCCCAAGTTTATACCCAACCTTGTGGACAGTAATCTTGCAAAAATCTGGATGGACAAGGAATTTTCATGTCGTGGCAACTATCTCCACGACCGAATCGTTGGTGATTTGGGATAGTTTTGGTGTCCACAATCGTGATGATGTTGCTCAACAATAAACAGAAATTCAACTCAAATATGTTGTTGATTCCTGGTAAGTTATCAAGATAAGATATTATTTCTAAGTTCTTCACAATCTTTAACACTCCGATCTGGTTTTCAGGAAAGATGACATCTCCCCTTCAACCACTCGATGTGGGGATAAACGGTCCTTTCAAAACTGCTCTTAGATGTACTTGACCGCTACTCGTCAAGGCGGTTCGGAATGGTCCAAACTAGCTTGAAATGCCTAGAAACACAGAGCAGAACTATTATGCTGCCCTTCAACGTGTTCAACCATTCTAGACCATTCTAGACTAGTGTCCTTGTGGCTTTCTCCAACTCTTTGCTTTCAAAGTTGTGATTCAATAAAGTTGATATATTAGATAATTCAATTAGATAGTTCAAGCTAGTTGGACGATTCCGAGCGGTACTGACGAGCCCTCGTAGGGCGAAACGCGGCGTCTGCACCCGCCAAGTCGAATTTGTGTGCTAAATTCATTAGCCTGAGGACATCTTTCTATATGGATGGATATTTAGCTACGTTTCAGCTGTGGACTTCTACGTATCCGCATCGTACTACGTTTCAGCTACTGACTTCTACGTACGTAAACAAACGCATATGTGCTGCGTAGAAGCAGTCGAGCAGCTACCGAATGCTACGTATCAGCAACGTTTATTTGCTACGTAGAAGCAACCGAGCAGCAACGACCTGATAGGGAATTGAGCCTTGCGCAAGAGACACCATTTTTGCTCAAATCCGCACGCAAATCCCAAAACCGTCGTCACAATAATCACCAGACGACTTTTCTACCCCTGCGCAAATCACCATAATCACGCAATTTTCCATAACAAGATTTGCTGTGACGTAGGTCTTTACTCTTCCAATCAAACAACGCCATAGAGAACCTTATTCAACATAAGAATATCCTCTATTACGCAAAAGCGATCAATAATCATGGAATATTGCTTGTTTCAATCTGGAAAGGCATTGAAAATACATTGGGTAGAAGCTGTGTTTAATCAGGAATAGTATTTAATTGCAATTTCGTGTAAAGTAAAAACAATGACAAATGATGCATTTTCTGAAAGCTCTAGATCAAGGAAGCCAAAACATTAATGTTTCCACTTGATCAGAGACACATTCAAGGGTCAACTACATGTACATGCACATGTAACATGCGCGTTTAATCAGAATTTTCTATGTACGCGAGCATGTCATGCAAATATGACAAATGATGCATTTTATGAAAGCTCTCGATCACGGGAATCCATACATTAATGTTTCCAATTATTCAGGGACACATGCAATGATCAAATACATGCACATGTAATGTAACATGCATGTGCGTTTAATCAGAATTATATGTACTCGAGCATGTCATGCAAATATGACAAAGGATGCACCGTCTGAAAAACCCCGATCAAAGTAATCCAAACATCAATGATTCCACTTGATCAGAGACAAACATGGAGCAAATGTATGTGCATTCACATGCAACATGTACGTTTAATCAGAATTTTCTATGTACGCGAGCATGTCATGTAAAAATGACAAATGATACAATTTCTGAAAGCTCTCGGTCACGGGAGTCTAAAGATCAATGTTTCCAATTGATCAGAGACACGAACAAGGATCAAATACATGCACATTTACATGTAACATGCATGTGCGTTTAATCAGAATTATATGTACGCGAGCATGTCATGTAAATATGACAAATGATACATTTTCTGAAAGCCCTCAGTCAAGGGAATCCATACATCAGTGTTTCCAATTGATCAGAGACACAAACAAGGATCAAATACATGCACATGTAATGTAACATGCATGTGCTTAACCATAATTATGGCCTATGTACGCGAGCATGTTATGCAAATATGACAAAGGATGCATCGTCTGAAAACCCCCGATCAAGGAAGCCCAAACATCAATGTTTCCAAATGATCAGAGACACGAACAAGGATCAAATACATGCACATTTACATGTAACATGCATGTGCGTTTAATCAGAATTATATGTACGCGAGCATGTCATGTAAATATGACAAATGATACATTTTCTGAAAACTCTAGATCAAGGAAGCCCAAACATCAATGCCTCCAATTGATCAGAGACACATGCAATGATCAAACACATGCACATGTACATGTAACATGCATGTGCGTATAATCAGAATTATATGTACGCGAGCATGTCTTGTAAATATGACGAATGATGCATTTCTGATGCATCGTCTGCCCTCGGTCAAGGGAATCCATACATCAATGCCTCCAATTGATCAGAGACACATGCAAGGATCAAATGCATGTGCATGTATATGCAACATATGCGTTTAGTCAGAATTATATGCGCACGAACGTGTCATGTAAATGTGACAAATGATAAATTTTCTGAAAGCTCTCGGTCACGGGAATCTAAAGATTAATGTTTCCAATTGATCAGAGACACGAACAAGGATCAAATACATGCCCTGTCTTCCTGAACATGGTTAAATCATGGATGACTATCACATGCATGATACACACATATTCTTTGGAGCTTCTACATGAGCAGTGATGATCATGCATGTGGTTTGAGGGGGTTTATGGATGCATTATACCCAATTAATCCATGCCTTATGAAGTAGTTATCCATTAGGTACGGATGGCCTACTGGTGTGTAGCATGCATTGTCATCCACTGAGCATGAATGTGATGCCTATGTATATCACGTGCATAGATGAAATAGCTACTATACGAGTATAGGGCTAATTAAATAGGATGAAATAGAACTCCGTGCGTCACGCTAAGACATGAAATACTAGAGCTATCTCACATTTCTCTTTTAAAAAATTAAGATCCGACGATTTTCAGTTGAACTTACCGGAGCCGGTGTACTGGAGACGACGACTCTTCAATTAAAGGCTGCGTTCGGCGATGAACCACCGTCTCTACCAGCGAAATCTTCATCATGTGAATGTCTGGAGTCTGAGAATGAAAGGTTTCAATTATGATCACTACATTCAGTAAGAGTGCATAGATGAGTCGATAAATCCATGTGACAGATACGTCCTGTAGTAACACAATTAAGTTCGCATATTTACCAGCAATCGGCATATCCGAGAATTCTTTTCAGCAAACAGATGCATGATCCACGCCAATCCACTCAGGGATCAGAGTGCGTACATAAAATATCTGGCACACGATCTGAGCCGAGAGTGGTTTTGTAGATGATCTTTAATAAGAGACTGCAATTTAGAAATAATGACCATTTAACAATTTAAGAGGAACGTTGGACAACTATTTAATGTAATAAAGCGGAAAATATAATATCTTATATGAAATAGAAGTAATAGACATGTAATCAGTAACATATTATAGCGTCAACTTGAAGGTTCATAAACAAAGTAAAGCTTGTCTTCTTGAAACTGGAATTAAAAAATAAACGATTAATTAAGCGTAACCTAAAATTAAAAGTAGCGATATGTAATTATTTTTTTAAAACATCACAAAGTGCTTAAAGGTAAATATGAACATAATGATCAAACCGTAAATTCTTTTAAAACGCAAATTTATGATTTTTAAAAAGGATGAAGGGCCTAATTAGAAGATTCTATTGAATCAGTCTGCTCATTCAGATAGCAAAAAGACTTTTACACTATGTTTCCAATCACCACATGAGGCATACACGATTGCTGGATTTAAGATCCAGCATATTATGCAATCTACGCTGGAGAGGGATGGCAAATATCTCATTTAAAGTACGTTTATTTCACGGATTAATTAGTAAACTATGATGTCCTCAGAATAAACTTTTTCAGTCGAGACTAGTGAGTCGGTGTGTGCTGTGTGAGAGGGTAAAATATTTCAAGCTGTTTGAATCTAACGCCTCGTTACTGTCGTCTCTGTCTCTGTGTGGTCGATACACGCTTCATGCGATCATGGGTTTGTTGAATAAGTAGGCAAGAGCAACAAATATTAATTATCCTCATTATTTTGTTAGATTCTAAATTAGATTCTGAGTTAGTTCTAGCAGTAAGAACGATGCACGAGGCCAAAGTTTTGATCAAATCCATTGTTTACATGCAATCATGAAATATATTGTCAACCTTTCGAAGAAATAATATTCATAAGTTCTGACATCTTTCCAAAATCTACTTCCTCCAACCCGAAAAAACACGAATTCGGGTTTTCCGGATTTATGAAAAGAGAGACGATCCGACCCGATTTCTAAATTGTTGTACCCGAAACCCGAGCTTTCGAGTCTGGATTTCGGGTAGGATCGCTCATCTCTAGATGCAGTACCATGCTTCATCGTTTTACGCATAATCGCTGCACTAAATTCTTACCCTTCGGGGGGGGGGTAAATGTTAGCATATTTATTAGGGTACATGTACACTCCATTTCATCAACATGTAGTCAGTATGTAAGCCTACCGTATTCACAGTCTTTTCTATGCATGACCATTTGTTGCTGGATATCCAGCAATACGATGTTGCTGGATCCAGCATTGCTAATTATTATTTGCATTTACATAGCATGACAACTACATGAGATGTTCATGTAAATATTTAAGAGTATTAATACTTAGGTATATAATTATATTATGCAATTCCCAATTGTGGTAACTGCTACACTGACAGATGACTGTGCGGGCTACCCCCATCATCATCTCGCATGTCATTGCGACATTGCGACCTATAATCAAAAACGGTGGAGAGCATAAACTACTGATATCATCAATTTGGAGACAATAAGAAAAAAAAAATTCGACAGTCGAATTTTTAAGTGTTCGAATAGATAGGCCTACAGCCTTTTAGTTGATAAAATGTTCCATATTAAATTCCGAACAATTGATAAAATTAACTCAGACCTAAATTAGTCTACATACTTTCTTCAGTTATATATAGTTTTCTGATATGTTCTACAAGTCATTGGAGCATAGGTGATTTGGATTTCTTGCTGCAAGGCGCTCAGCAGAATACTTACTCCAATCAGTTAGATATAAATGCACATTTTTATGAAATGTATTGTATTGGTCAGCAGTGACCAAGAAGATAGGTCTACTAAGCCAGTAATTGCATTAAGTTAGTTAATGAAGTGAATTAGAAATAGCGATCTACGATGACTATGAACTATAAATTGGGCATCCTATCAAAAATAATTTATTTGTCTTCAATAAAATAGTCATAGTCTCATGACTTGTGATGCTTCTATGTAGGGGTACGGGAAGCGAAAAATGCTCTACCTGCAGGTCACTGGTGCCAATCAACCACTCTAGTATATCATACTCATCAATTACTGGGACAATAAATGGGAAGTAGGCGTTTGTTCATGTTCTTCTATCTAATGAACAGACCTGCGTCAATTGTGGTTAAACACATCTGATTGGGAGCAAATAAGTACCGTAAAACTGGCAAATGTCAGCCACCAGGGGTAATGTCAGCCACTTATCAAAAAAGTGCAAAAAACTCTTTTCATTCACAGTTACCTAAAAACTGATGCTCACACTCTTTGCTGATTTCATTTTTGACATTTCAGAACAATTGGATTAGTTAGGCCCTACAGTTGGTTTCGGAGCTTGTAATTCGTAAAATGAAAAAAAATCGTAAATATCGTTGGTGGCTGACATTACCCATTGTTGCTAATTCGACTGTGCTGCCAGCGATGAAGCAATGAATCAGATATCTATGTCGCACACAGCCGCGTGTCTTATCGATTTGCGTCCTCACCTGCACCTGCGCATGATCTCTGTCACGACGATCAATGAATTTGATTCCGTATTAAGTAAATGAATTTTCTTTCGTGTGACATTCGAATGTGTGATTGCTGTTAGTGATGGCCACGAAGAAAACCGTCAAGAGCTACGGGGATGACGATATGCAGTTAGCTGTCGGCGCTGTTCGTGAAAACCGAATGTCACAAAGAAAAGCTGCCGATGCTTATCATGTCAATCGCGAAACACTACAGCGTCATATCAAGGCATCAGAGAAGAATGAGATAGTTGCGGGACCTGGCAGACCCACAGAACTTTTGCAAACTGAAGAACAAGTTATCGCTCGAACAATTCAGACTATTACCAAGTGGGGATTCGGTCTGACTAAACAACTTCTTCAAGACCTCGTCTGTCGATATCTAGCATCCAAAGGTCGTGAAGTTGAGCGATTCACAAATAATCGACCAGGAAGTGACTGGGTGAACTCTTTTATGACCATAGACACAATCTGGTTCTTCGTCAGGGATGCAATATCAAACGCAGCAGGTCATCACTTCGACCAGAAACGGTGAACGCTTTCTTCGATGAACTGTCGCAATGTGGATTATCAGAAGCTTCTCCTTCTCATGTCTTCAACTACGACGAGACCGCACTGTCAGATAATCCTGGTTCTCAAAAAGTGATTGCAAAGCGGAGAACACGTCACATCGAAATCGGTCAGGAACATTCAAAGACCAACATCTCCCTGATGTTTTTCGGTTCCGCTGACGGAAAGCTTCTTCCGCCCTACGTCATCTACAAATTGCAAAGTGTTTACGAGACTTGGACGCAAGGTGCACCACGTGGAACTGTGTTCAACTGTTCGAAAAGTGGATGGTTTGATAAAGACTCTTTCGCAGCCTGGTTTCGTGACACTCTAATCCCTGCAGTTAGGGATCTTCACGGAGAAAAGTTCGTGATCGGTGATAATTTAGCAGCGCATTTCTCTGTTGAAGTGATCGAAATGGCTGATGCATACTTGTAACATCAAATTCATCGCTCTTCCACCTAACTCTACCCACCTTCTGCAACCTCTTGACGTCGCTGTGTTCAGAACTGTGAAAGCCAAGTGGAGGATCATCCTACAGAACTTCCGTCGGGAGTCCAGGGCAACTGGGCCTATTCCGAAGCAGTCGTTCGGAGTCATATTGTTCCAGTTTTGGAGGATGGTGGAGAGCCCTCCAAGCAGAAATCTGATAAGTGGATTCAGAGCGTGTGGCTTGTCCCCCATTAATCGAGACGCTCCACTGAGCCGCCTGATAAGGTCCGAGACCCACGGCGAAGAAGCCATCAGACGTGACCTGGATTCCAGCCTTATCGGGATGCTGCGAGAAATGCGCGGTCAAACTTCCAATCAACGAAGACCCCGTGGGGCAAAGGTGACGGCTGGCCGACCGATTCTCCCGTCTCACAGTATCGCCTCAACGTCAAATGTGGATTCAACGCATGCGGACGGGGATCAAGACAGCTCAACTTGCAGTGAGGATGACGAATGTGGATTGTGTAAAATTTCGTTTGCCGGATATAATGGACCAGACTGGGTCCAATACACGTCTTGCAGAATATGGACTTGCGGAGCCTGTAATAATAAAACGAGTGATGTATTTTTTGTGTGCTCTAACTGCAATTAGCTGTTGTTGACTTTGTATTGCGTGTTGAATTATTGTTTTAGTTACTAGCAGTTCGTTTTGCTAAAATTTCTGTTGGTGGCTGAGGTTACCCATTTTTCGTTTTTTGAAGTACCCGTATCTAAGTTGTTCTTAAATACACGTATTTCATTGTTCAAGCTATTTTTCATTTTGATTGTCTTCAGAAACAGAAAGCCAAAATTGCAGTTCATGAAGAAGCTTATAACTCGTACTTTATATGAAATATATAGCAGAAAATTCAAAAAGAAGCCAAAAAAGTGGCTGGAATTTGCCTGTTTTACGGTAATGTATTATAACAAAGTACGCTTGTGAAGAAGATAATAGGCCTAGCAACAATGAAAACGGTAAGTATGCGCACAAATGCATAAATTAATTATTACTTCTTACGGTAGATAATAGATAACATATCACCGAGCCGGTCTTCGTAAGACCAAATTTAAGCACTGCAAAATTTGATTTAGATTAAAAATTTGAAATTAATCTAAAAAGATTTATTCTAATCTAAATCACTGCAAGTAACGACTTTAATGACAAATAGAAGCATGAATAAGAGATGCAGTTGTTTAACTGCTCCAAAAGTTTCTACGAAAATCACTACATGCTTAATTGAATAATTTCAACCAAAATCACTGCATTACAGCAATTACACCAAAAACAAAGTATAGATTAGAGTAGTATGGTTATTGATATTGATTAATTGTACGAGTAGTTTCATTCGTGACGTGTTAATTCATGCATGAAAAATGAATACTGGACTTATTGAGAGCATAGGATAAGTTTGGTCAATATCATTAATGAATTGCTTTTAAGCTATTTAGAAATTACATATCACATATTTTCCCATTCCTTTACTTCAAAATGTTGTTATATAAACGACAAAACTCATCTCTTTCTTTCAGACATCGTTGTTACAGCTTCAGCACAAAATACCTGGTATAATTATGACAGTCAATTTTTTCCATTAAGATAAAAAAGAAATTCACTCCTAAATTAGGACTTGTATTCTTCTTTTAAAAAAGTTGCATGAATGTCCGACGTTTCGTCGACCTGCCAACTTGTTCACGGGAAAAGATATGGCAATGAGCACGGCTTTCCGTACATAAATACAAGCAAACTACGTGGTTTTTTCCTTACTGACGATTCATCTGACGGACCAATCGAAATGCAGCGATCACTCATGTCATTTCAAACATTGATGTATTTTCACCAAAAAAGGTATATTCAGGGCAAAATCGACGTTTCTATAAAATACACCGTCCATATTTCTTTCCCCACTACGCAGATGGGCGCGATTTCATTCATCCGTGATTATTGCGATTTCGATGCATTTGCGCACACAAGGAATCTCTGCGCAGGTCATATCTATAAGGCAAAACGTCAAAAGCCCTGAAAATCTGCTGTAAGTAATAGGATAAATATCATTAGCTAGGCCTACGTAGCTGCTGCGTACTGCTACCAATCAAATTGCTACGCTGCGCTTTGGAACGTTTGGCACCGATTGCTACGTATCAGCTACGTAGGATTGTTAGCCGGGAATGGGAGACTTTGGTCCGGGACGGACACAATGAGCAAACGTCAAAAGGATGCCGCAAACGCCCATCATATAGCAAGCAATCGTTGATATGATATGTTCAGTTAGCAAGAACTGATTAATATTTGATAGTTGCAGCTTTTAGATTTAGGTGACAAATACCGTGGATTCGATCAACGCTGCAACGATAACGCGTGCATTCGAAATATGTGGTATCGCAGAGCATGGACAGGAAGTTCAAAATTACAGGGTACACGAACCTTCAAGAAATCTGCTTGAATACGGGAAAGGTGATTCAAATTCGCAGATGTCGATCGAATCAAGTGATCTCAGCGAAGAGATGGACTTGGACATTGCCGACGAGTAATTCCTGACAAAATGCTACCGGCACTCTCTTTGCTAGATTACTTTTTTGATAGTTTTGAATATTGTAATTCACATTTTATATCATTCGATTAATGCATCACTTTTAGTCAATAACTGACGATTGTTCTATCTTGCATTAATTCTTTACTTTGGAAGTGGGTTTTTGTCATCAGATTTTGGAACTTTCCACATCCCGGGGTTAACTTTTGGTCCTAAAATCACAGATGAAATTTCGGAGCAATCCGAAAGTTTACCCACTAACTTACGGAAAAAACCGGTACATAGCGAATTTCCACGCAATGAATATCTCTTCATAGTGAATGACTTGATCGACTTCATTGATATTTTACATGCAATGTAACCTCTACATAGTGAATATAATTCCGGGAACCCTTGAGGTTCACTATGTAGAGATTTGACTGCAGAACACACAATGAAAAACAACTAATTTATTCAAGCACTTTGGTTTTATTTACATTCTTCCGTTTCTTTCGGCCTCCATGAGGTTTCATAGCCTTCTTTACTTTATTGCCCCACATGGTAGCAATCTTGTCGGAAATAATAATGTTCGACTGTGGCTTATGAGACATTCGAAGGACTTTGCGCATGGACTCAGTCTGTGAACCATCATCACGGCTTCTCGTCTCCTTCAATACGATGCCCCTTCGTTTCTTCTTCTTCTTCAAGAATCGATTCTTATCAGTCTTTGTTATTTCAGATCCTAGAGGTTGTTTCTGGGCACCGATAACGTCTTTTGGTGCCAACACCTGAGAGGAGCTGACAGCCGTCGGGATGGCTTCTTCAAGAGTCACCGCAGCTGCAGCTTTCATCAGTTTCCCAGTCATACTAGGCATTCGGGGCACGAACTTGTGATTACACATCGCTTCTAACTGAGCAAACAGCTCTAGCATGTCCTTCCTCAGTTTTTCACGCTTTGGATCTTCCAATTTCTGTGTCATTTGGCTCATTTTGTATTCCTCCTCGTAGATTTGACTCAGCGATTTTGGTTTCTCGGAGTTGACGACCACCTTGCGACGAAATTCTTCCCTCTCAGGAGCAGGCGCTTTCCGGCGAGTGACATCCTTGAACGTCTGGAAGCAAAATTGATTTGAGTCAACACCTTTTTACAGAAATTTCACACCTAACACGGCTACGAGCCATAAACGAAGCTAGGAGTTACTCAATGAGAAAGGTAATAAAACTTATTACTTTAAACAAACAAAGGAAGAATAACAGATCATATAATCTGATTAAATTTTTCCTTTCAGAAACCTGTTCGCACACCTCTTGTAGGGTGCGGCGATTTAAATCGATCGGGGAAAAAATCGAAAATCGATCGGTAATCAAAAGAGATCGCGATTTTCAGTTCGATTTTTTCGTTTTGATAAATAAATGCTACATTTCCCAATTCAGGTCAATACAGGTATGGGAAGTGGTTAAATCCAATTCATTTCATGTACAATACACGAGAACGATTTCTTAATTGAAATTATCTGTGATTCCTCCCAGCTAGCTACATGTAGGATGGTTACTTGATCATCAAACAAGTTGCTGTGCTAGACTGCTACTGCTATCAGCCAGAATCGGCTCAGGCAGTCTATTGTGTGACTGATCTGTGATGTCAGTTGAAGTCAATTCTGTGGTTGAAGCTACGAGTCAGCGGCGTTGGCATTGTCCTTGACTCCGTGCACTATTTCTTAGTTGATAGATCACTATAAAAACAGTTGATTTAAGGTGAGCAGCAGGTGACGAAACTCGTTGGGACGCTGATCGGTTTAAAGTTAGATATTGTTATCATGATCGCCTTCGATCGAGAGGGCTATGATGTAGTCAATTTCGGTATTCTACGCTCCCCCTACCACCGTTATGTCCACGAAACAGAAATCACAAATACATCGTTATTTTACTTTAGACAATTGCAAGACGTCAGCGAAATGTCTCACAGGTGGCTGTAGGAATCCGAGTGTAAAGGTGAAGGATGGATCGACTACCAATATGTTCAGACATTTGAAAGACAATCATCCGAAAATCTACTCCGATCAGAGGAGAAAGCAAAGAAGGCGGTGAAAAGAAAGCCATCTCCATCTCGTCAATCAACCATCGAAACTTCCTTTGTTGTTCATCACAAGTATCCACATGGTAGTGCCAAAGCTCTAAAGCTCGATCGTCTACTTGCTCAAACTATATCGCTGAGGGATGTCTATATATTCGTTTCGTCGAAAATGAACATTTTCGCAAGTTTGTCGAATGCTTGAACGACAGATATGACATTCCTAGTGAGACCAAAATGCGGCGCACTGTGCCTCCGACGTTGGAACGAGAAATCGATGTGAAAATGCAGAACTTTTTCCAAGAGAATGATTTCCCGTCATACGCAATAACTCTCGATTTCTACGACGCTAAGAATCATGAGAGTTTCTTAGAACTGACTGCATCTTCTATTGACGCCGACTACCGGCTACATTCCTATTGCATCGGAGTTGAACCTTTCAATTCGTCGGATAGAGACCATGCTGGAGAAACGATATCACATTGTCTGCGTGGATTAATGGAAGAAATGTCCATCGATGTTAATGATCAGATATTCGAAGCTGGAGTGACCGACAACGCTGGCAATGTTCGACGAGGTATTGAATTGACTGGAATTCCTTGGATGCCTTGCATGGCTCACACACTACAATTGTGTACTGAAGACTCCTTCACAGCCTGTGAGGCAGCTAATGATCTTCGGAAATCTTGTCGAGCGATAGCTGGCTTCTTTCATCGTAGCAATCCTGGAGTTCGACTTCTAAATAATCTGCAGCAAGAATCTGGAAAATCGGTTCAAAGAATTCCGCAAGATGTTCCAACACGATGGAACTCATCTTTCTATACTTGGTCAGTGATGATAGAAAATCGTCAAGAAATCAATCGCTCATTGCTCGAAATTCGGATTTCACGCAATCCTCCACCGATTCTCCAAAACAATGAGTGGGAATTACTCGAAACCTTGACATCATTGTTGGCACCATTCGAGGACGTTACTCGTGACTTGTGTTGTGAACTGTCTCCTTCGATCAATCTTATCCTGCCTCTACTGTCAACCCCACAGAATTAGATTGTTTAATCGCATCACTTTGCTAGAAGTGCAAACTGATTCAAACAGATGGCACATGCAAGAACTTAATAAGTGGGCAAAAAGAAATTTTTGATACCTTGAAGAGATAAGAAAAATAGTCGTGCGTCGCTTGCGGATTGCTCTGAATTCCCTCAAAATGCTCCGATCGCCACGACTCCTTCAAATTCGAAGAATTCAGATCATTGCGCAAAAATTTTCTCGATAATGTTGGGCTCTCCGATCATTTCAAAAAAAGTTAGCAGGCGCATGAAAAAACGTTCACAAACTTCTCTTTTAGAACTTGACATCGTCTGTGTCTCTTTGCTGTGTAATCCGGTTGATAACAGTCACTGAAACTTTGCACAATTTGGCGTGTTTAATGTTGAACTGGCCCCTCATTGTTCGATTGCTATGGTTTTTAGTCAGGAGATTGTGCCATTTCAATAACGTTACATGTTCCAATGCTTCCCTTCTAGTCAAACGGAAGAAGAGACGACTTGTCTAATTCTGTGGTCAACCCTGACTGAACTCATTGGATCTATCGACGTCCCCACCGCCTTGACTTCATTCAAAGTCACAATATTGAACTAGATGAAATCCAGAATTGAACAAGTGACACCTGGTACTGAACAACCAATTCTGTTGGTCGCTTCTGCGATCGATCCACGATTTCTACGTATTCTCTCTTCCACACAAGTTGATGTTGCGAAGAACATTATCGTCGCGCGTATTGTCGACTTAATGCAGAAATTACTGCAGGAGTGAGCCAAGAAAAGTTTGATGAGAAACGACAACGTGTTTCCTTGTGGTCGCAAATGAAAATTAGATCTCCGGTGGAATCAGATAGCAAAAACATCAAAGACCGAGCTATGATGGAGTGGCAGCGATATGTCGAATTGGTGGAGTAAGCAAATCCTGCACCCGACCACAAGAAATTTGACGTTCTTGCTTTCTGGAAGAATCAACTGCAGAATCTTCCAAATTTGGCCAGGATTGCCCGACAATTCTTGTGTATTCCAGCAACAAACACGGCTTCGGAAAGACTAGGAAGTGTAACGGGCAATACCATAACGCCCAGTCGTGCAAATTTGAGTGGCTTGCGCGCACGGCAACTGATCAAAATCAGACGCAACAGTAAACTTTTGAATGAGTAGGGGGTAATGCGTTTTTCTAATTAGACTTCACAATATGCTTTCATGATTCAGTATTGGCCGATATTTTGAGACGTTTGTCATGCATGTATCGCCCACTTACACGTAATTAGAAAATAAAGTTCAGACTGTTTTGAAATGATTTCTTTTTTGGTTTATAAAAAAATCGAAATCGGAAAAAAAATCGAAATTTTTCTGGAAAATCGAAATTAAATCGATCGTTGGGGAAAATAAAACATCGCCGCACCCTAACCTCTTGACAGCATCAATATTAAATTGGTCAGGGAAAGTATTGTGAGGCAGTTGATTTCAAAGCTTTCAAAGCTGGGCCTTGTGAGTAAAATTGCTTTCCGAACGTTTCACAGGACGTGCGCGTTCTAAGCTCACATGATAGCATGTGAGTGCATTAGCTCTATGTGTGTCTAATTGAAACGGAGTTCCTGAATGCTATTAAAACTGGGAGCTCATATTTCTGAACCAACTATGAACCAACTATAATCGGTTTGACAAAGCTTCGGTTGAACTCTTCATAAAAACTAATAAATGCTAAAATTTCTATCTTATAAATTGTCAACTGATGTACAGGGTCATTTTAAAGTAACGCAACTTTTTTGTTTGATTGCTATGCCGTCAAATAATGAGATATCTACACATCATTTCTATTTTTAAACTAAACACGTAGTCGGATTCTTATATACCACATATCTTGCAGATAAGCTATTTCTATTTTCCCCAGCGTCCAATTCAAATGTCTCGCATCGAGCTCCATGATAGAATTCTGATCGTTGAGTTGAGCTACGAAAATGGGCGAAGTTTTGCTGTTGCCTTAAGACGATTCTCGACGATTAAAGGGTTGAAAACAAAATGTGAGGCCCCATCGTTATCCACTGTGTGTGCACTAATCGAGAGGTTTCAGGCAGTGTCGCCGATCTGCCAAAATCAGGGAGACCTCGTGTGAGTGACGAACACATCGAACATGTTGCAGAATTTGTGGCTACCTCGTCCAGAAGAACGAGCATTGCCAAAGTCAGCAAAGACGTTGGCATTAGTCAAGCAAGTGCCCGAAAGATATTGAAATGCCACCTGCGGATGCATCCATACCGAATTCATTTTGTGCAGCAGTTGACTTCTTTGGACTGTACAAAGAGATTGAACTTTTGCTCATCAATGCTACAGCAGTTTTCTGAAAATGACCAATTTCTTAACAACATCTTATGGACTGATGAAGCTCATTTTCATCTCTCCGGGGCAGTTAACTCGTGGAACACACGAATATGGTCAACCAACAATCCATATGAAATCCGAGAACAGCCACTTCATTCTCCGAAATTAACTGTTTGGGCTGGATTTACCCACATCTTGCTTCCTCCATTCTTCTTTGAAGATGATGACGGCAGAACAGTAACTGTGAACTCCGCACGATACCAGCAAGTGATCACCGATCATGTGAAACCTAATTTGACTCAGAGAAGAATGTTGAAGAAGACATGGATGCAACAGGATGGTGCACCACCTCACACATCAAACGCTAGTAAGCTGACTCTGAGATCAATCTTTCAGGAGAGAGTCATCTCCAAGGGATTTCCCACGGAGTGGCCTCCAAGAAGACGCCCTGACTTAAATCCGTGTGACTTTTGGTTGTGGGGCTATTTGAAAGCCAATGTGTACACTCCTTCTCTGCGTTCTTTGGAGGAACTCAAAGAACGGATACTGGCGGCTATGAATGACATTTCGATCAAAATGCTTCAAGCAACTTGTGAATCAGTCCATATGCGGTTTCAGTACTGTATTGAAAAGAAAATTAACCACATTAACCCAAAATATAATTGATTCATATAAAATCTCGTTTCTTTTCTAATGTTACACATATATTTTTAGCAAATCCGATAATCTTAGGTTCCCAAAAATGTAAGGTACTACATTCACAGCTTGTTTTTTAACCATCTCACATTCTCATGAAAACTTCGGTTTCTTTAAAATGAGATGAGATAAGTTTCAATATTCATCTAGATTTCCTGCAATTTATATTGAAACATCGACTACTATCATTGCGTCATGTTAATATGATAAAACAATAAGGTAAAGAAAGACACACACACACATTGAGTAAAGCAATAGTGCGCACCTGGTGATACATCATCAAAACTCTTGAAAGTAACGCAGTGGGAGGCGATAACAGGGAGCTTGCAAAAAATCCAAAACCAATTTTAAGGACTGTTAGGACCAACTTTCAGGACAATGTTTTGTTGAGGCTATCGAGCAGAGATTTTAATACTCCTTTGAAGTCATTTTATTTCTCTTTGCTAGGAAAGGAGATAATTATTTTTTTACTTTTCATAAACCAGGCAAATGTAAATGCTATAATTCTCGCTGTTCTGTAGCGTTTAAATAGGCCTAGCATTTGGATGATCATGATATGAATCCCCCTCCCTAAGATCTTCTGAGCCACTAACTTATATGGAATAACATGCAGAAGTATGCCTATTTCGGATGTGCTCTATCCGATGGTGATATCAATTTTTCACTCCAAGTTGATCTTGTAATAATAAAAAGCATTTTAAAATTCAAACGGTCATTTTTCAAATTTCGTAATTGTATCTAAAAATAGTAGACAGAATTTCATGAAAATTACAGTAGAACCTATTTAAAACATGCTCTGTCTCGTGATGTTATCGATTTTGCATTTCAATCGGTTCTTGTTAATTTACATAGTATTTTGAAATTCAAAAAATCATTTTTTTCATTTCGTTATGTTTGTATGAAACTTATCGGTAAAATCTATCGCTCTATGTACCAATAATCATATCACTAAATCTTTCAGAACAACATCGAAGAATATTAGAGAAGTTTGTGTAATTCGCTCAGCTATTGAATTATGATATGTTGACTTATATATATACGAGTATATATGTGTAGAACATGCGAGATATTAGTCAACAAAACGAGGTAAAAAGATCTCAGTATCAAATAACATAATGATTCAACCATATTTCTTGAACGGGAAAACCACAGAAGTTGCAAATCATTCTTATCAATAGAAGTGAAAATCCTAAATGTCAAAAAATGTGGTCGTTAATTTCTTTTTTCATGTGGCTCCTGTGGCTAAAATATTGGGTCTACAAAAAAAGCAGCTACCACTCAGAGAAAGCCAACACAAAGTAGGAAAAGTCACCAGGGTGTCCGCGCAAATTTGAATGAAAATTTCGAGGTGTTTTCCAGGGAAATTTACCAAAAATGACTTTCCACAAGGAAATTTTACTCGAATGCACGCGTCAAATTTAAAAGAAAAATTCCGTGAAAAATCTACCCAAGTTCTGTGGCTAGAGAGCTTACACACAATAAAATTAATATCATTGACGAAAAAATAGGAAAGTGACGTGAAATTGGTTGAATTTTTGATGCGCAGGTGATTCCAAATAAAAAAATACCAATATATGCATCAGACGGCTACATTATAATTCTAGAAGAAAATGAAAATACAATCGATCGCAACAAATTTAAAGCTTGCGGATTGAGAAGAACAAAATCAATTGAGGAGTATAACAATCAATAACGAAAAATATAAGATTTTACAATGAAATGTAACAATTAACGGAATATCTGTAAAGTCCACTCTATAATAAAATGCGAAAAGGTGAACGTCAGAGCGTTGTCATTCAGATAAGATCATTTGAGCTGAATCATTGATGCGTGAATCCGTGGAAAATCAAGAGTCAGATGTAGGAACATAATGGTCGATATGCTGCATATGCATGAAAGTAATCACAATCAGCTTACCACAGCGATGAATTGACCGAGGAAAGCTCATTGGCACACGACGTGTTGGGAATAATATATCTACATATTGAAAACCTACTTGAAATGTGTTTGAAAATATTCGATATTAGCCTCGGATCATTCGGAACAAGTCTGGTGCCTATTTGAAGTTTATATGTTCAGTACCATTTTGCGTCAGTAGATTCTGTCACACGTCAATCAAGTGTGTAATAGCATTAATCCTAGATTACGGATCCTAGTTGCCCATACCACACGTTAATGAGAGAATTTACAACTTCTAGTTCACCATACCGTGCAGCGTTTGTGAGGGAATTCACAGCTACTAATTCACCATACTGTACAACGATTAGGAGTTCGACAACAGTTCATAGTTAATTATGAACTATATGAATATATAGTTCGGTCTCATTCATGTTGTATACGTTATGATAGGAGATTCCAGTTACTGAAAAATTCTAATAAAACAAAAAAATTATATGAGAATGAAGGGTATATTTGCAACAAATATGTAGAGATATGAAGAATAAAATTTGGATAAATAGAAAACACCTCAACCATAGAGAAAGTATGACTTCAACAACTTACAATTGTTATAATTAGTCTCAAAATTTCCAGGAGTTTTCCAGGATTTCCAGGGAGCGCGGACACCCTGAGTCACTGAAGGAGACCTTCAAACAATTTATCGTTCCGGCGTGAGATAAAAAAGGTGTGGGGGAATAATGGCCCCATGAGGCAAATAGGGTAAAAGAGCGAGTGACCTTCGGGTAAATTGACAATTCCTCCGAAAATTCGTGCAATACTTTTTGACAGCATTGAATGATATTGACGACACGAGACAAATCGAGATTTCCTAGTCCTGCAGAATAGTCAGTCAATGGAAAATGGGGATTTCCTCTGTATTACTTACCCCGTTCTTGATGTCATGAATGACTCGATTTCGAATTTTATCTTCGACTTCCTCTGACATAATCGGCTCTGAAATCAAAGAATTATCACACTAGATTCATGAATTACTCGCGTAAAGTCGGCTAAAAATAAAACTATATTTTTGACAAACAGTAAAATACAGAAAGAAGGGCAAGTTTGCGCGATCTGTAGATGAGTAAAGTAGGCCTACGTGATTTTTCTTCAAAGTGGAATTGACAAAGTATACATTTGCATAAGTTGTAAAGAAAACACACTCATCAGGGATAGAAAAGTGTCAGCAATAAAGTTGCACCCTTAGATAACAGCCGTCATTCCGCTTTAAGTGCGTCTACGGCTGCACGCTGGCCCTGGATTTGCTCGGTCACTTGTTAAGCATTTTGGACTATTTTTGGTACACTTTCCTCCCTGCTTTAAGGTGCCAACAAGGCACCGAAAGTGCATTTTCGTGACTTGTACATTTCGCAGGGTTGCCAAACTCGTCCAGAAAAAAATCCGGACGCTCTAACGTTATATCATCAGAGTAAATATAAACATTAATTGCCTTCTATACTTAACTGTGAATGGAAAATAATCATTATGCGTAAGATTGTCATCAATATCATGCGTATCTCTTTTCCTCGTCATTCATAAATGACAGGTGATTTTGAATGAAAAATCGCAGCTTTTATGAACCCGCAATATATTCAATTAACAAATACATCAATAAATCTCAGAAGCCTTGAGAATATTTCACAAATCCTTTTAACAAATATAGGCAGTACAAGGCTATATAAAAATTGATCAGCGCGTCTATGATTTCGTTAAATGATTGAATCAACAAATCTATAAAGAATACAGCGGTGTATTCTTGCTGTACCAGAAAAACAAATCTATATACAAATACATCAGTGCGCCTATGATTGCGCTACCAGAAAAACAAATCTATATACAAATACATCAGTGCGCCTATGGTTGGGTTATGAATCAACAAATCAATAAAGAATAAAACGGTACGCCTATGATTGCGTTACCAGAAAAACAAATCTATATACAAATACATCAGTGCGCCTATGATTGCGTTACCAGAAAAACAAATCTATATACAAATACATCAGTGCGCCTATGATTGCGCTACCAGAAAAACAAATCTATATACAAATACATCAGTGCGCCTATGATTGCGCTACCAGAAAAAACAAATCTTCATAAAAGTACATCAGTGCGCCTATGGTTGTCTATGAATCAACAAATCTATAAAGAATACAACGTTGCATCTGTGATTGCGTTACAAGAAAACAAGTCTATATAATAATATATCACTGATAGACAAATGATCACTATCAATAAAAACACGTCAAGTATAAACAATCTAGCTCACTGAAATCTGTCCATAAAAACAATCCGATAAAAAATTCTTCTTTGGCAAAAACAATTCTTTAAATAGTCTAAAAATTTACGTTCATGATTCTTCATCATCACTAGCACTATCGTGCTCATATGATTGGAAGTATCGCCGGGATGAGCTTCGAGCTAAGTCGATGAGGGACTGAGTTGCTGAAAAATGTTGTAATCCATCGATATTTTTCAAGTGAGATCGCACTTGCCGGATACCGTTCAGAGTTTCGGGTTGGAGCCGATTTCTCTCCTTTGTGACTACAGCTGCATTTACACTACATCCTCTTTCCTCAGCAGCATTATGTGGCTGAATACAAAGCAATGCCTGCACAAGAACTTTGATCAGCGGATATTTGTGCTTTTCGAATATCTTGCTCCAATAAGCATCTAGCCGTTCTTCTTTGAGTGGCTGAATATCATTGTTGATTGCCAGCTGTCTCCATTCCTCGAATAAATGGTTGCATGTCATCAACTTTTATTGTGGTAATGAGACCTGCAAGAACGTCAAGTTTTTCAATTTTGTTGTCTTGTCCTTATCCCACTGAAACGTGCGGTTTTGTGGACACAGCAATGTCAACTTTCGCCACAGACGCATGTGTTCTTTTTTATCAAGTTTGAGATTGCTCATGGTTGCGTGGAAAGCCTCCAAATAAGAAGCCTTCGTTTCGAGTTTGAAATGGGTCATTTCGGCAGACTGCAAATTTTTCAGACATAAACGTTCGGTTCGGTGGCCAATGTCAACGTCTGATGAGTGATTTTCAGAAGCCGTGCTTGATGTTGAAATCTTCGACACGACGATGTCTTCACAGACAGAAGGCAGCAAAAATCGTCCGCCTAGAGAAGCCATCATGCCACAAATTCTATACACATACTCCAGACCAATGGGATCGTCGCTCTGTAAAAATAATTGCATTTCTTGAAATAGGGGAAGTGCTTCCGATAGAAAAAGGAGGTAGATGTCTGTCTTCTTTGATGCAAATGCGCTGTGAAGTCGCTCAGAACGATCATTCTTTGCCAAATCTGCCAATCCTTTTTTGGGCAAATAGTGGACGAAATAGGTTTGAAGCGCATCAAGAAGCGTGAGAACTCGATTCACAAAATGAAGTAAGGTCAAAAAACTCGTCCCACTATGATCAATTAGTTTCAAGTTCGGTAAATCCAGCTCGTCTCGCAGAGCAGCGAATTATTCGGATCTGAGAGCTTGCCCTTTGAAGAAATACTTCATGTCGAGTGCAAATTGAAGCACTTTGAATTTCAGTTTGCCCATAGCTTTTTCCACGCAGTTGTGCAATGTATGTAGCTTGCAAGAACCAAAGTCCATAACATCCGGATTAGAAGATGTGAACAGTTTTATGAAGGCTGTCATAACATGCGGCCCGTCGCGGTTGATGGCAAGTACGTTTTTGGCTGAGATGTTCACGGTTTTCAGAAAATTCATTACTTCAGCATGAATTATCTCAGCACTACAAAGTTTGGGTGGCGCTCGGTTTCCTGCAAGAGCCTCAATCACATCTTTCCGGTCTATTTTCATGTAAATCGAGGTCAGGAATTCTACACGGATTCTTTGCTGATTGGAGCACCAGAAAATAGCAATCAAATAGAGCTGCTTGTACCCAGATGAATTGTTCGTCTCATCTAGGGAAAGTGTGAACAAACCACACCTTAAGGCGGCATAAAGTTCCTCCGACAGATATGGGCCTACTGGCGAACATTAGTATGGATTCGATAAAAATCCGGAAATTTGATGGGTTTGACAAAAAATCCGGACTTCAGCAGATTCTGTCAAAAAAACCGGACATCAGCAGATTCTTTCAAAAAATCCGGACAAAATCCGGACGTCCGGATAAAATCCGGACGTATGGCAACCCTGATTTCGCCGTTTTACTTTGGATGTATTAAGCTTAAGTTCCTCGTCCAAGTAGGCCTACAGACTCGGCAGGAGCTAACACACTTTAGTTACCTATGGCATGCATTGAAGAGACAAGAATAGCCGAGGTTTTTTCAATAATTGAAAATAAGTTTGAAAAACGTTGGTAAACTGATCAGATGGTTTAGATATTTTAGCATCAACAGATAAAAGAATCACATCCCAACCTTTCATGTTCTATATTTGTCCTTGTTTTCGATCAATAACTAATGGCTTATTCCCGAGCTTTCTGATTTCTTTAGCAATGAATGATCATTGTAGATTTCACGTATGCGATCATTTGTTGCTGTAGTCGGGATGAATGTTGCTGTGGCGACGTCTTATCTGATGCGCTTTGTTTCTTTCTACCTCAGTTGGTCTGACGAGTGAGGCGAACGAAAACTAGAAACAGTGATGAAAATACGAGTTTCATTATGAATAATAATAAGATTTTGAAAACGCCTTTGATGGATATCACTTTGTATATAAAGAATAACACCAAGGTATTCATGATGACCCGATATATTTCGCCGGTTCTAGACGTGGGACACACCGGAATGAATGCTGACAGAAGCGTAGTGAACATCGTTATAGGTTAACACGTGACAAGAAGTAAAAATGAATTCTAAGGTAGAAAATAAAGTCAATGCGGATAATACTGATAAACATAGTGCAGAGTAATACATATAAAAGCACAAAAAAGGAGGAAGAAGCTAAAGAAAACACCAGAGAAGTCACCAAGGCAGCAGTAACTAATGACAGTTTCTTTTTGAATGCACAAGTCAGGTTGTTTTACACTGATAAAAAGTGCTTCCAAGTGCAGCACTAGTGCTAACAAATGCAGTCTTCCGCGACATTTCCTCAACACAGTAAAGCATGACTTGGCTGGCTTTGATGGGGTACATTGCTGTAAATGACGAGTGATGGCGCTTGCAGCTTTGGAACGTCGGTCCCCGTTCAGCAACCACCGTGGCACATGCTCATAAATCCTTTGAGATAGTCTCCTCTCTGCCCGACCGACATATAACATCTCTTTATTTTCTACCTTAGAATTCATTTTTACTTCTTGTCACGTGTTAACCTATAACGATGTTCACTACGCTTCTGTCAGCATTCATTCCGGTGTGTCCCACGTCTAGAACCGGCGAAATATATCGGGTCATCATGAATACCTTGGTGTTATTCTTTATATACAAAGAATAATAATAAATTGATCCTCTGCGGTCCCACACCATTGTTTGTCAAAAACTCAAAATTACTTCTTACTTTCCATTTTTGAATTTTCAAAATCCAAAATTTCTTCCAGAAGAGCATCTTCATCTCTGTCACTGGCCTTCACTTCCCCACGCAGCTGCCACGGCTTCTCTGACTGCATCATGCCTTCTAGGGCTTCTATCTTCTTTTCCATCTACAATATCACGAACAAATCAACTCGTGCTAATGAAATTATTGATTATCATTGATGTCACTTCAACGTAGTACATGCGGTGACTTTAATAGAAGAGTAGCGATACAAATTCAAATGACTTGGCGAAATATGGATAATTATACCAGGAATTGTTCAACAAATTTCAAGATTAGTACACATCGTGATATTATCGAGTCCTGGGCCTATCTAGAAAAATTCAAAATATTTCCGAAAAATTCGAATTGCTTCTACTATTTTGAAAGGCTTGAAATTCTAGTAAATCGAAAAAATTTCTACGAAAAGTAGAGCAACTTTCACCAAGTTATCTCCGGTCTCGTTACAAGCTAAATATGAACTTTACTTTTGGTGATTATTTGCCCAATGTGCCACTTGTGTCTGCTGTAAAGTGGACTTTAAACTATTACCGAGAAAAAAATTCTCAACATCGCAACAACAGAAAAATGTTGATTTTTTTAAAGTATCGTAAGTCTGATTATTTTTCAAATGTTTTAGGAGACATTTTCAACTGAGCGAATTCTGATGTGTGGAGACATATACGAAGAATCTTTAAAAAGTATTTAAAATTTACTTCCAATGCGGATAGGGTATTTTGAAATAGGTCAACATCCGTGACTTTTGGTTCAAAAACAATGAAGGAGTTGATCAAAACCGACACACTACCTCGCGGAAGAGCAGATAATGTGCAAAAGATTTCAGGAAAATTGAGTTATTACTTACAACATCAAAATCATATGCATGGATATAAAAATACCGGTCTTGATAGTGTTAAGGTCATCGACTGTCTTAGTTTCACTTACTTCATCCATTGTTTCGTTGCTTCGTTTGTTTTCCATTGGATCGTAGAAATCATCATATTTGTCATCACCCTGAAATTGAAGATGTCCTTTGAAAATGAAAAGCTTTAATCACAATTCTCTCCACTACAGTACTAGTCATAGCAAGAATGTAAGTCAGTATAATTCTGTTATAACGTACGCTCAATGGACCAAACTACAGACCTTTTAATAAATAAATGCACAAAAATGTCAACCTATTTTCAAACGTAATTTTCGTATGGAAGATGCACATGAAACCTTATGTTCCACAGATCATTTTGGCATTTATGTTAAATTCACAAATGGTCAGTTGTGATCAGGGTGGCCAACTCTTTTGAGAAAAAATAGTGACCAATTTTTCATTTCAACAAAACAACGATATATATGATATTTTCTTGAGTACACCAGATAAAGTAAGCGAATGTTTCAGTCTTCCAATTTCAACAGGTGATTAAAAACTAATTTTCGAATATCAATTATTATATTTGCATGATAAATACAAATACATATCATGAATCTGTATAAAGAAGCTGGGTTTATAAAGTCAAAAATATACATGTAAACTCATTCTTGGTGAACCATTTGTCAATTATACAGGATGAGTTTTCATCAAGTCTGTCAACTACCGCTTGTTTTTCATCCTGCAACTTGCGCTTTCTCGATTTCAATTTCTCCAATGCCGCTTCGGCTTCGTAAAGTTCAAGATCAATGCCTTTCAGCTCAGATGTTATTTGCTTTGGCGTCTTTTGCTTGAAAATTCCGATTTCTAGTCGGATTTCATTGGCTCGAGTTTCTTTCAGCTTCGCAGTAGAAGCTTTTGATTGAGAAGACCTTTTGTACTCTGTTCCGGCCTGTTTAACTCGATTCAAAAGATCCTCGTCCGGTTCAAAATCTTCAAATGCTTCTCTATCAAAAAAATCTCTGATCAACCTACATCCATCATACAGATCGGGACTCATTCTGTTTGAGTAAGCAGATTCTGTGGTTTTCATTTGCGAAAAACCCTGCTCCACAATCATGTTGTGTGGCGTGAGCAGCAGGTAGCATTGAATCATTTTTCTTAGATTAGGCTTTCCAGACAAGGCATCAGAATTCCAAAGGTCATAGAGAGTTGCATCACCGAAAGTATTCAAAAGGCCTGCAAGTTCATCACGTGAATCTATGACTGAACACTTGAATACTTCAGCAAGTGTTTTCAGTCCTTTGTAATCATGAGCATCCATTTCTTTCAGTTTCATGTAGATTATGTATGAGTGGATAGTTACTCTGTGACATAGAAACTCGCTGAAACGCTGCAATATTGACGACAGTTGAAATGAATTATACTGATCCCATACCTGACGTATAAGGGAAATTTCATACGCTTCAAGGGCATTCAAACGGGAGGTAACTCGATGATTGCTTTGTGTACAATATAGATCTTCATTTTTGTTTATAAAACTTCTCGGATTCTTTTTTTTGTTTGTACATTCGAACAGCTGGTCGACATAGTTTTTTGGATTCTATTGTAACAAATGTCCACATCGAGAAAGAATCTGTGAGATGGTCTCCAATAAACTCAAAAGAAATGAGAAATAAGTGACTTCTTTTCCTTGAGATGACTTGCATAGTGAGTATCAGGGCTTCGTCTGAGCCATGCGTAAGTCCACATGGATTTCCAAATGTTCTTGGTTGATCATAGATTTCAATTCTTTGTTGTTTCCAATCTCAAGTAATTTTTTTATCAGAGGGAAATTCTCTCTTACCGACTGTAGGGACGTATAAAAGTCCAGAAAACGCGTTGCATTATAACTGCTTATTTTGTTCAGGTTGAGCATGTCATCAACTTGTTTTAGTATAATGCGTGCTTTTGGTGTATTTGTTAGATAATCGGTAATGAGTTCCAGAAACCTCACTATGGTAGTCAGGATTCTGCTGCTATCTCCTTTTTTGTCATTTTTAAATTGTGATTTCTGGACAAGATGGCACTGATGACACAGACAACCGGGAACTTCTATAATATTTGGAGAAATTTCTGATAACTTTTGTGCAACACCGGCGTTTTTCCCGCGCATTGTTGAACAATTATCTGACATGAAATAGAGCAAATTTTCAAAAGAAAGGCAGTATTCTTCAAACACCGTTCTTATCTTTTGGAGAATTGTGTCAGAATCTGCATGATGAACATCATCTAACTTCTGAATCTTGTCATTTTTCAGGAAATCATCAAGATCTATGTCCGTTTCGAGTTCAACAGTTTTCAGGTATGTCAGCTTTCTTTTTCCGTTTTCCATGGAGGCGATCCAAAATTCAAGTCGAACTTTATTATTGTACGTACTTGCGTCGACGAAAATCCCAAACATTTGATTCTGCAACGCTGCAACGTAGTGCATCTTCACCCAAGGAGCAATAGCAACTGTAACTAAGTAACCGGCCTTCGTCTTTCCACATTTGATATCAGAATATTTCGAGTCGGGAAACATATTTTTGTACAGGCCTCTTTGACCAGATATCGACTGTGAAGACCGAAATGACGAACCGTCAAGAACCATTTTGAGAACATGAAGAAAGGTAGCTTTAGCTTTTCCATCAGTTACAGTGGCACCTCTTGCAAATGCAGCCATGATGTTTCCTTGATTTGACGATGGTATGGCACGCTTATGAACAAGTTGATTCTCATGCTGCTTAAGTTTTTGTGTTCCAGATAATAGCGAGATCGTTCTTCCATCATATGCGCACTTAATCATACTCTCGTCTTCTGGGACCCTTAGACACCATGGATACTTCTGCTTGAGATCGTTGTTGAACTTGCATTTACCCACTCTGATCCCTGAAATGAAATAACTTAATATGGTAAAGTCTACAAAAATATAAAATTATCCGACTGTGAATACTACTTATGTCCTACTCCTACTCACTTGATAGGTGCTAAATCTCAAGTTATAACTTTTTAGGGGATGAAGTTGGATTATATTTACGATAAGACTTTTAATCATTAAAGTTTCATGACAGAGAAGAGAGTGGACAGACGAATACATCGTGAAATATTTTAGAGGAAGGTCCCATGAAAATGTAGACATAGACTATACATGTAGCCTACTAGGATACTCGAATAAATCGAGTCAGACGACCACACTAACGGTTATACGCTCGTACTAGAGTCTCGAGACAAGTAGAGTACTTTTAAGGCTTTATTTCATATCATTTTATACGAATGAAGAGAATGTTCAGGATGAATCAAGATGATTATGTTCTCTGTATTTATATTGAAAATATATATAGCACCGTATCTGATATTGGAAATGGCGTTATATACATACACTGTATATTCGTATGCAAAAAGGACAACAGAAAAAGACAATGAAAGTTATTGACACATTTCTGAGCCATGTAATGGCATCATTGTTGGTCAAATGGATTTCTTTGAGGCCACCCGGGAACGATGGATTGGAAATGGCGTTTACATTTGTTCAATGAAAAACAAATTGTGAAACTAACAAAAACAGAGAAACATTGTTATATTTAAACGCAGGACTTAACGAACATACCAAGTTACAAAGAAGAGTCCGGGCGGTGTGGTTTTGCAGCGCCACTACTCGTTGGTCGCACCTTTCCCTTCTGTTATCGAGTGAATAACGACCTCACCACGAGAAGGTAGAGAAACAGGAGCTTGATGAACAGAGGCTTTATACGCTGAGCTTTTGGTGGCATTTCATAGATCTAAAATCGCCCCATTTTAGATCACCACCGCTCCTTGTTCATCCTTTTGAGGTCATAATGCCGTCACAGATATTTACATAATATATTGAAACTACAACGATTCAAAATATATTACATAGATCAAAATATCCGAGACACACATGTGCGTCTAACATGAAGTCATACAATTGCACATCTGAAAATCATGCTGAAAATTACATACCGTAGTTATTGACTCAAAATACAAAAAATTCATTATAAAGATCATACTAGAAATATAAATAAAAAATTCGATTTTTTCTTACACACCGGCAATCCAGTAATGGATGATAGAAAAATAGTGACTTGGTAAAAAATAGTGACCAATTAGTGACTTTAGTGACCGGTCACTAAAATAGTGACCAGTTGGCCACCCTGGTTGTGATGAGCATGTCCTGTAAATGAAAATTGAAGGATTTCTTTGACGGATGATTTCAACATGAAGATGACTGGACTTTTCAATGAAAATTGACTGACAGCGTGAATTCATAAAAAGATGCACCACGAATAAGATTCCTCGCAAAATTGTCGCTTGAAACATAAAACGCATCTCAGTCATTGAAAGGGACTGTCAATATCAATAAACTTTGCACCAAGTGAAAGGCTTCATTTGTTAATTTGGTGGTCTGTTCATGTCCGGTCAGTAGATTTGAAAATTAGAAAATTTTGGCCGTTCTGTTTACTGATGTCCACAAAAGGAACCACACAAAATGCAAATTTTTGATCATCATTAAATCAGGCTTTCAATGAGCTTTTATACATGCTTTTGGAATTTGACAAAATTTAAAACATTTTCATTCAAGCTATAACTTGCGTCACTTCAGATTTCACATTCTTCCTAGTGAGATAAAGCAATGTAACCGCTTCAACACGGCAACTTTTCACAAAGTTTTCTTCCACCTAAGCTAGAATTTTCGTGCGTGGGCTTGAATCAAACCTGATGTCATGAACTCCAAAATATACATGCTTTATAAAAATCGGTGCATCCGTTCTCTTACAAAGAATCAGTATTGACCACTGTGCTAATCCTTCTTTAGCTGTTTTTCAGTTCATCGAGATATTCAAATGTACATCAGGCACACGTCACACCACAAGTTGTCTCTTGCCGGCTTCGCGATAATATTATGTTGTGTGACTCGGTCTGCGGCGTCATTGAATACCCGATAAATGCAATGATTGACAGGAGGACCGATTACTATTAAACAGGCGATAACTTATCTGATACGAACATCTCAAGCAAAATTCTTAGTTCTGTAAATAACATTGATTAATTACTTGCATGTGCCATTTCGGTCCGATCATTTATTGAGCAATCAGCTAAACAGACCAACAGAATTAACGCACGTTCCAAGTTACATCTGCTTATCGATTTTGCGATTATATTTGATAAGAAAACGAAAAAAAATTCCGTTGTGTAACAATTAATGAATCGGCGTGTGTATATCCGCTATATCAAGGGGAATTTTGTACACAAAACATGGGACTTCGAATGTGTACGTTGTAAACCATAGTAGCCTGCGTAGTAGTAAACCATAGTAGCCTAGGTTATACTGCGCTACAAAAGCAGGACGTTAACTTCTTAATTGATGGCCATTTCATTCATAATAAATCGATCAGTTTTGTACAATAAGGTAAGTTCTGTACAATTGGCTTCTACGTTGATGTTGAAAAGATTCAAGTCTAGCGAAAACTGAATTGCGCATGCAGTCTACCAGTTCTGAATGATGCTAGCTCCTCGATGTCGAAAATGCTCTGATAATGAAGAAACGGCACATTCAGATATCCCGACCTTTTTTAATGAGAGATTTTATTAGGATAAATATGAGAAGAAAAGATATTGGGTAGGATGGGGTTAATTCGGCCACTTTTAAATTTTATGTTGTCGTCAGTTGAAAGTGAATCTTTAATCAGAGCACCACTTGAAGTGCAAATGGCTCTACCTCTATTATCTAAAGGACGGATTTTTGTATAACATTTTTCCTCTTGTATCTGGGTACACGTGTTTGCCTTGGCCGCCTTAGCCCCACCGTGTGGCTAAGTTGGCCACCCATGGGGATAATTCGGCCACCTTTCTTTCAGCAAGCATTCTTCTATTCCTCTTTTATACAGTCAATTTCCTAAATAGTTACACAGCACAAAAAATAATTTGTATATTCTCATCAAATTTAATCGCATGCTGACAATCGATCAATACTTACTTGGTCAGCCGAGACACGTGGTTCAGGAAACATTGTAGTGTGGTTTGCCTAATTAAATGAGGCAATAAGTGATTGTCTGCTTTGTTACTTTCACGATGCTATTTCAGATATCAATATCATGATGGCCCACGCGTCACTCATTCTCTTTTTCATCATTGATGAGCTGCTCCATTTATCGGACACAACGCAAGTTAGCATACCTACGGCGTGAAGGAAATGCTATTGTTTGCTGTGAGCAGGTGCACAGACGAGACAAGCCCTTGTCTGATCCGAGATTCGAATTTCTTCTGACCTCAAGTGAGGGAAATGATGACTCACGCAATGGCTGACTATGTGAATAATACAAATTCAAAGCTTGTCAGTGAACGGATGGGCCGATTTTGATAAAACATATATATTCTTGGAGCTGATAACACCAGCATTATTTTAAACCCAAACTCGGAAGCACCAGCGTTAATACAACGGAAGTTGTTAAGTTGTGTGCAGTTGACCGTTGTTGAACATTGTTAACGCAAAAGTGGCGTAAAATTTGATAAAAGTGTAAACTTAATGAAATTGCACAAATTGATGTCCGAATTCGAAAAAGATTATTTCATCTGAAAGCTCAACACGAGCCTGATTCAATGGTGATAATCTCAATTTTCTGTATCGCGTAGTTTCGTCTGTAGGTGTCGGTGAATGAATTGCCCAAACATTCATAAGCATCTTCATCAATGAGAAAATCTTGTGAGATTTTTTTAGCAACAATTTTTCGGTAAAACTTATTAGTAATGCATCTTTTTGTACATTCATCCAATCCTAAAAACCGTGTGTCATGATAAAGCTGACTGATAGTTCATGTTGTCCGCCAACTTTCATAAAAAAATTCTGTCATCTTCATGTTGAAATTCTGCATCAAAGAAAACGCTCAATTTTATCATAAGGCCTACTGACCACAGCTGACCACACATGAAAACGAGATATATGCCAAGATAATCTATGGAACATAATGTTTCATATAGTATATCGTTTATCAAAATTGATCCAGTACTTCAACACGAAAATTTCATTTGAAAATGGCTTAGCTTTTTTGTGCATTTATTTTTTGAAACGGTCTGTATATACCTACTCTACATATCGGATATATTGAATTCACTGATTGAAATTTGTTGTCTTCTGTACCGGCTGCCAGCACCTAATAGTTGACAGATAACCAATATCTATTCGCAAAAATCTTCGGTAAAACATATAAAAGCAATGTTAGTGTCTTAGTATTACAGAAAATGAAATTGAACAAATTTTGAATTTCAATGGATGATCAGTATTAAAATTAGCATAAATCGGTAAACATGCAAGTCATTCATACAGCCTATTTGTATAAGAATGATTTATTCTCTTCGTTACGTCACCCCATGTGGTAAATGCTTCGATGTGAAGGAAACATTGGCTTCAATGTAAAAGTGGCTTATCCCATTCATAAAGTAGACTTTCTCACTTCTACGTTTCAGTACGGAAAAGGGATTGGCAATAAGAAAATAAGAGAGTATTTATCAATGGTTTTCTATGCTAATGTAGCATCCCCAACCAACCGTTGCTAGACAAAGACATGACCACTGTAATCCTTATCATCGATTTAGTCGCAGCAAAAGATAGGTTCGAAGCCATATAAACATCTAACTTTTCTTGCTGACTAAATTATGTTAACTAACATTGTTAACAATGCAGATGCCTATGAACGTATGATGATGTAGACCTGCTTTTGAACAAATGTCACATAGTCCTAAAATGCGCCGTATCAATCTATTAAGCAAGGATTACTATATATATCTTTGTGTTATTTATCACCATTTAGTTGAAAAAATTGCAAACTACAGTGAAATACGAAACAGTCTTGGTGGCCGAAATAGCCCCACATTGAAAAAAACCCTCTAACGAAAACGTCAGTCGAGATACAGCTTTGGGCTTAGAAATGGTCGAAATGCATACCCGGTACTAAAAGATAATGAAGTTAAAATTACCTCAAGACATTTCGGGAAATTTTCAAGCCTAAATTTCTAGAACTCGAAATTCTTAGTCATTTTTATGTTTTCCTTAATTATTATTCGTACTCAGTCTACATTTAACATCTTTCCAAGCAAACCCCTTGGTTGTGATGCTCATACCTTCCCATATCAGATAATTGTGTGATTATTTTTAAAGGTCACAACTACATTCCGTATAAATGCAATATTTGAGAAAGTTTATGTGGTGGCCGAATTAGCCCCACATCTATTAATCAGTTTGCGTTTGATAACAAAATTAATTAATCTTTCTCGAAGTCTGCTTTGAATTTTGAGCCACTAACTCAATCAAATCTCTCAGCATTTTAGAAGAATAATTACTAAACTCACCATCCTGTAAGTTCCAACAAATCCGATCAACAGATATAGAAAAGTCCTCAAACTTAAACAGATTAAACAATCACAATAAATGAAAATACAGATTGACTGCACTGAAACATAGAAATTCGAAGATTTAAATTTGCCCTTTTAATCTTTTCAATTGATATCTAACATAAATGACGAAGAAGTCAAAATTGTAAGATATTCTTCACTTCGGCCTATAGTTGTTCAACCGAAAGAAATGTGCAAAATGCTGGAATCAAAAATACAAAAACATATTTTAAAAACAAGGTACTTCCACTCTACTCATTCACGTGCATTTTCTAATTAACTCTGTTAAGAAGGCCTACTTACTCCTGGCAAGTCAACATCACCAGCCATGAACTTCGATATCAACTCTTCCTCATCCTCCCCATCATCCTCATCCATTTCGTAATCTTCTTCCTCTTCGTCAATATCTTCCTCCTCCTCTTCCACATCTTCATCTTCATCATCATCCTCGTCATCATCGAAGTCTCTCTCATCATTGCTATCATCATCATCATGGTGGTATCCTTGATCATCCATTTCGACATCGGATTCTTCTTCTAACTCTTTGAAGAAATCATCATCATCATCGCCGTCGTCTCCACTAAAGCCTGAGGCTTTGAAGCCGCCTGGTCTCTTGGTCATGTTCAGTTCAACACCACTATCTGAAAATAAAACATGAACGTAAGCCTATATCAGCCATTACAGCGGCAGATGACAAAATAAGTATGACAGCAATGTTGAAAAGTTGCTGATTTAAGAAGAAATATGATATCCAGGTCAAAATGCATCATGGTTAATATTTTCCTTTTGAGGTCTTTTTAAACGATGACATATAACATGCTGCTTAACAGACTCCAGCGGATCTGGAGGTCTCATAAGATCTCCGACTTTTTAAGCGCCCTACTGACTTCGGGATGCCTATGAGGATTGAAAAAACGATGGCCTGCATCTGTAATGCCCCAAACAATGCCAGTAGACACCTTACAAATAGTTCAACTTTGTTCTTGTTGAACAGGATGATTAAGAATGATTAACCTGAATTCTTCTACCTACTTACAGAATTATTGACAGAATCTTTGAAGAATTTTTCATGATGAGTGAGCAAGTACATTTCCAAGCACATTTGTATGTACAGGTGCTTTCCATTAAATTAGAATGTTTTAAAAACTTCGTATCTAGAATGATTTCAACCCATGTAGACTTTTTCGATACACAAAGCTGTAAAACCTAGTGGCATAGTAGAGTGTCCCTAGATGATGTTACAAGTTTCCTGTAGAAGATTTAACCATAATTTCTCTCAAAATATTGAATGCTAAACCAGATAGCCGTTTCACAAAAATAGAATAATCGAACTCGTGTTTCACAAAAATAGAATAATTTTCTTATTTCTCAAGAATATAACAAGAACGTTAATAGTCATTAGCATTTGGTGGCCGAACCCTTCGCGTTGATTACAGCTTGCATTCTTCGTGGCATGAAGTCGACCAAGCGCTGACATTCCTGCGATGATACTTGATTCCAGCACATCCGGATGTTTTCTTTCAACTGATTTAAGGTGGAGGGCTTCATTCTTCTCAAATTCTTTTGAAGAATCCCCCACAGGGTTCCTACGCCATATGATAAAAGGAATTCCAGGACATTCCAGGACAAATTCCAGGATGACAATCTCTCCATACCTCAAACATTAGAAATGGTAAAGTACCGGTAAACCCTGACGTATATGGATTCACTCGGAATAAACGTATACGTACATGCTTATGGTAATAAAGAACAGGTCGCATGAATTGAATCTATTTCATTATGCTATATAAAGTGAGCACATCGGTTTTTCTGATTGGAACTTCGAAAGAAATGGTTCCAGTAAATGGCAAACAAATCGAGAGAATTCCAGTCGAGCCAATAGCAATGCTGATGATTGAGGACTGATGAGTTGTTCTTCAATTTCATACATTGACGAGCATGACGGCCGTTTGGATTTGGGTTGCCGTTTGCAGGCCGAGACATAGGCTTGTAGGCTTGGCAAAATTTGCACTATCCGATCAAGCACCTGGCCGTTTTCAAGCCAACGATGACCACAAAATTTTAAAGGAAACATCTGGCTGCTACCTTCTTCTTCAACTTCGTTGGCGTACAAGTAGTCTGCACGACGAGCAGCGAGGTCTTAAACAAAGAATAACAACATTTCAAGAACTGTTGTATTTGCCATCCTACAGCTTCTTGACCAGCCTTGTAGGCTCCATGAATGACATGTAGACCACAGCTTCCCATCTCTTGTATTTCTGGTGAAGAAGGATCATTCTTTTTTATCTGTTTGATTCCATCAAGTAGCACCCAATTAACGTTCGGCCGTCCATACTTACTTGAATAAGCTGTTTGGAGATGTTTAGACCTTTGTGCACATCGTTGAACGCTTCCAGCAGATCGACCCCCGGGAATGACCCAAGAAAGCGCTCCCAAGATAGCGGACAGACACTTCATTCTTTGTGTTATCAAAGAATGACGCTTGAACATCGAATTGTCCTTTGTGAATAACATCGTTGAATGCTTCATCAAAAAACGAGGTGAACTTAACAGTTGATTGCTTCAGTTGATTCACCAGAATATCTTTGAAGTATGGAGCAATACCGTAAGACACTATGTATGCCAGTTTGTCGGGTCCCATTTGATATTTCTTTGCAATTTCACTATCCGGAAACATTAGTGGAAATGTTTGATTAAGTCCATTGCAGCAATTTTGTGATTAGTGTAAGTAAACTGATCTCAAGCACCATATTATCTCTGCTCTACTGACTTCAGCTTGAAGAAGCTTGTCAAACATTAATTGATTCGGTTTGTTAGTAGATGAATATCTAGCAACATCTAGTCGCATTTGAATATTAGCGAATTTCCCAGACATCGAGTCAGTAGAACCAGAAGCTAAGGAGTCATTTGCGATAGACCCAGTAATTGGTGAATCTGTCACTGCGGTGGTCGAACTGGAAGGTGAGGAGCCACATGACGACGAGAGTGGTAACATAGAACCCGTTATCGAAGTTGTTTTTGATGAAGATTCCAATAGTGACACTGAAGATGCGATGGTGGACGCTGGTGGGGTGTCTTTCGAAAAATAAAGGAGTTTCGGAGTATTTATACTCGCTGCAACAGCTGTTGTATGTTTCATTCCTTTTGCGTGACTGTCCAAAGCTGCCTTGCCCATATTTGCAATTGAAAACTGAAACATGCAAATCGTACATTTCACTGAGTGAGGATCATTCAAAACTGGTGCAACCCAAGATGCATATCTGGGGAATTTGGACTTGTCAGACCGAAGAGTTGAAGTACAAAATTGTGTCTGACGAGAAATTAGGCCGTGAATGTCACCACTTATCAGAGAAAAATCGATAAACTCACAAATAGGTGAAAGTAGAAGAATAGGCATAATGACATTAGATTCTGTAGATAAAACATTGAATGTATTTCTTCTAAAATTATGGAAAATTAAATCAATTGAAACTGGTGGTGACAATAGGGCAGAAGTTAACTTTACTTCTTAGTAATTAAGTGCAAGTGGAAAATGCTGATGTTCGGTGGATAATAAATAACTATCATTTAAGAGCACCCAGACTTCTGTAATCACTTTCAAGTCCCCTGCATCGGAGGTAGTAAATGAGATTGCTGATTATCATTGTCTCGCTTCCCATGATTCATGCACACATTCGGAATCAGTAAGAATTATAAGCGCCCGCAAACCATTGATATATCACAGAAGCGAATACAACAGATAAATATCCTGAAATAAAAACGAAAGTCTTTAGTGATTAAAGTCGATTCCGACAGCCAAAAATAAAAAAAGAAATAATTAATGTAATTCCAGGATAATTTCGAAAATTCCAGGACATTCAAGGACATTCCAGGACCATTTTGACTTCCAGGACATTCAAGGACATTCCAGGACAATTCAAGGGCGTAGGAACCCTGCCCCCACAAGTTCTCTATAACATTCAAGTCCGGAGAATTTGTCGGCCAATCCAAAGTGGGGATATTTTTCTGCTGCAGTCAGCTCTGGGTCGATTTATAAGCGTGTGCGGGTGCGAGATCTTGCTGGAAATGTACTCCTCTTCATTCTCGAATGCTTCCTCGATACTGGGCAGCAGATATTCTTCCAAGATGTCTTGATAAGTAAGACTGTTGATCGTTGTTGTGACAAAGCACATCTGACCGACTCTTCTGCTGCTCATGCATCCCAGACCATCACCGATTGGGGGAACTTCATGCTGCGTTTAGTGCAAGCGTTGAGGTAGGCCTATCCAGACCTTCGCCAAACTCTGGGTCCTTGATCGTCGAAGGAAATGCAAAATCTGGATTCATCTGAGAGACGACCCTTGACCAGTCTTCAACTGTCCAGTGTTTATGCGCCTTTGCCCAGACCAATCGCCTCAACTTCTGCTTTGGTGTAAGCATTGGCTTTATGGCTGGTACCCTAGACTTGTAACCCATTTCGCGGAGCCTCCTGTAGGTGGTAGTTCTCGAAACTGAAATACCAGTCTTCTCCCACTCGTCCCTCAGCTGCGAAGTGCTCAAGAATCGATTGGTCTTCACTATCTTCCGAAGTCACTTTCTTCGCCTGTCCTGACGAGGTTTGGTGACCCGCGATTTCCCACAGTTTCGACGCATTGGCACTTTATTGCTATTCTTCATTTATTGCTATTCTTCAAGGCTCTCGCAACAGAGGACTGAAAGCAGCCAACCTGACGGGCAATATCTTTTTGTTTGATTCCTTGTGAACGAAGCTGAATAATGGTGTCTTTGGCAACACAGCTCAAATCTGCTGATCGGCCCATGATGACAGAGTTGAATCGAGGTTAGACCCATAATGCATGTTGGTGTCACGGTCAATATGCCCAAACCTTGGAGATCGGCAAAATGAATGTTGAGATAGCTTTATACCTAGCAGACCAAGAATTATGAAAAAAATAAAACCAATTTCATTAATACTAATTACGTAGTCAAACACCTGCAAATTACTTAATCAGCAAGGCATTACGAAGGAGATATGAGCTCATTGAATTTGATTCAAATTTTATGAAAAGCAAGCAATGATCGAATCGATCGAATATTAAAACAAATTGTAAACGTCATACAACTACAAGATGAATATTTTTGGAAAATGTCTTCTAGACCTTGACATTTGGGAATGTATAAGTCACAGAATGACGATACCAGCCAGCACATTTCTCTGGAATTATTTCTGCGATTGCTTCTGTGCCAATTTCAACAAGAATTCGCCTTCTAGCAGATTTTGACTCATGCCCGCCTTCTTCGTTCAACCTCTCTTGAATTTCTTGTGCGGACAGGCGGTTTTTTATTGCCCATTTCCATGCGGAAAATGCTTTCTCGATGGGATTGAGAAATGGAGTATTGGAAAGAAAATACTTCACCACATGTAATGAATTTGACAACTGTGCATTCTGATGGCACGGAGCATTATCCATAATCATGTAAGTCATTTCATTTGAATCTAGGTAATTGCTTTCTGGTTCTAGAAACTCACCAAATATTCTTATCAAAAATCTGCATCGTTTTCAAAAGCCCTTATTAGTCGACGTAGACGTTTGTTATGGTCGCTTATCTTCGCTTTGGACATCGTAGGCGCATTTGAATGTAGATTCGGGACAAGTGCTTTCTCAATTTGTAACCTGCGCTGACGTGTGTATTATGCGTCCAATGAGAATCTGACACACACAGCACGCGCGGTTTCTGAAACAGTAGTTGCAGTTGACCGCAGATTCGGTTGTTTTGAACGGCGAAAGGTGTAATATCAAATGCAAATTCCGTGTGGTGCACTTGAGAATTATCTAAATGATATTTTGAATCTACTACATTTGTCAAAATAATTGACCAAATATTGTAAAATGCCTGTCTATAGTCGCCCCACTGATAATGGGCAAAATGGGGTTGACTTTGGACAGTAGATTAGTCGACATAACTGTACATCACTGCAGTAACTAGACCCATAAAGCTTCAAGTTAGTCTATCAGGCATTCACTAGTGATGTTCATGACACTCCTTGTCTCAGTAAAAATGATGAACAGACATTTGACATCTTTGGATTTTTCTACACCAGCTTTCTACGCAGCCATTCACAAAAAATGCTCCTCTCGGATTTTATACCGATAAGTGCGACGAGATCAAAAGAATATGCGGTGATATATTTAATTGAACATGCGCAAGACTCATTTTTGTACTACACGGTAAAATGCAGGTGTTTCATGCAGTCATTTCCATAATCGTTTGTTCTACCTCATCAAGTGTCCAAAGTCACTCAATCCGGAGTTGCCAACTCTCACGCATTGGGCGTGAGTCTCGCGCATTCAGGCCTCTTCTCACGCTCTCACGCTGGAGGCAAACTTTCTCACGCATTCAAGAAATTTCTCACGCCTGTTGTATTTATCTCACGCATTCGTATTTTTGATGTGATTCTTAACGACATTTCCTGATAGAACTGCACTTTCGCGTAAAATCTATGCAGTTAAGCGAAATAACATGCTAACAGGACTAGATATCTACTTCATTGAGATGCAGAAAAAATGCGAATACTCGTGTTAGACGTCTCAAGATGCAGTATATTTATCTAATACAATAATCTCACGCATTCCACTCAGCAAATGTTGGCAACCCTGCTCAATCCCGGGGTGACTTCGAACACTTGTGTTTAAAGAAAAAATCTACCGTAAGAAATGTATGATGGTAGCAATTCTTCGCAAACATATTGCACTAACAAAGATGCAACTTTTGATATCAAATGTTTATACTTTTCTTACTTCAAAGCAATATAAAATTTGAGATAAATTTCAGAACTGGCCAAAGTCAGCCCAATTTACGGTATCTAATAAAGGCTTGAATGACCAGTGCTGAGACTGCCGGATGCCCTGCAGTGTTATGAGCAAACAGCAAATACACATACCTGGAGATGCTGGTTAGCCTCATTCATCAAATATTGACTCGGAAATTGACAATTTTACAAATTATTCAACAAAATTTGCGTGCAACCGACATTCGGCCTCGATCGTCGCCCACAACTCAAGGGTGAGTGCCTTCGGATAGCCAATAAATATCCTTGCTAAAAACTAAATTGTCAATACTGCATACAGTCGATAGATCCACTTGGGTGCAGCCATACTTCATCAAAATTATGTTTTTCTTCAGACAAAGTTCGATGGGTTTGTGACATTTCGCCCGGTTCCAGATCAAATACGTCCACGGAAAAAAGGGTGATTCAGCCAAGATAGAAATAAACCAAGCAAACATCGATTTTGCTTTGCATGAGACGGTTCAGACAGGATCATTTATATAAATTGCTTCATTGTATCAAGGGATGAAACGGTTTCAATTACGGACAGTTATCATATTTTTAACAGTTTCATTGAAGGGAGAATAATCGGTTTCCAAATGCAAATGGCAATTCTTTACATTTTCAACTGAATTCCTTTTGCCTTGACGATGGTACATTTCATGCTCAACATTACAAACTGTAATGATTTTGATTTGGTCTGTATGTCTGATAACTAGGTCTGTCGTAGGCCATTCGTTGGTTTGCACTTTTTCTTGTTGCATGGTACGATATTAAAATAATTATTTTAGTGCACTGAATTTATTAACTATGTGTACTTTTGACAGCTATTTGTCGGATTTGAAGAAACTAGCTCAAATAGCCTGTATAGAACGTGAGCAAATCATCAAATGTGCATTTATCAGTGGCTTGCCATCAGATGTCGCATCAGTTGCGGAGCTCGTCTGTGATTTTGAAATCGGATTTGCCGGCGATTGTAAAGCAGGCTAGGGTACTCATTTCGAATCGACTAAGTGCTACTGGGTGTGTTGGCGTGCAAAGAGCAGGGGAATTCTCCAAGAAAGCTAGTCCAGTTTGTTTCAAATGCAAAGGTAGCCATTTTATCCGGGATTGTCCAAATGTTGAATGCTTTAAGTGCCATCAGAGGGGTCACATGGCAAACCGGTGTTTAAACGGCAACGGGAAACCATCTGCGCCGCCGGTTTCCCCAGAACAGGCGTAGAGGCGCTTCCGTCGTTGTTAGTGGTCATCAACGGGGTCGAGCATCAGGCGGTTGTTGATTCGGGATGCACCCAAACCATTGTGCATGCAAGTTTAGTTGATAACATGATTCCTTGTGGAGGTGTTGTTTATACTGTTGACAACCAGTATGTACCGGTTTTGGGCCAGGGTCTTATTGATTTGATAATTCGAGCAAAGTCGCTGAGTTTGAATTGCATAGTTATAAAGCAGATGTTAAGTGGAACTGCAATCATACTTGGGATGGACTTTGTGAAACGCATTGGAGGCGTCAATATTAGTGGATTCGGGAAGGTATCTTTGAATGTGGAGGTTCCGGAGTTGTTTAAGTGGACGCAAGTAGTGGGCGATTCTTTGAGTCGGAGTAACAAATGCGTTAGTTGCTTGACGTCAGTTTCCATTAGTGATCAGTCTAATAGGCCAATTTGTTCAGTTGAGTCCGATTGTCGTAATCAATCATTGGTGGTTGATGTGGATTTTTCGGCCAGTTTTGACGGATCGTCGTGGATGGTGCGGTGGAAATGGGCTAGTGGTGATCCGCCCGTCAGTGAGTTGAAGCCGTTTTGTAACTATGCCGTGTCCAGAGAACATCAAAACGCTTTCGATGACGAAATCCAACAGTGGATAAGCTTAGGATGGTTGGAGCGGACAAACGAGTACCCCAAGGCAAGGATTCCGCTGATGGCTGTTTACCAAGCCTACAAGAACAAAGTGCGACCCGTCATGGACTATCGTGAGTTGAATAAGCACTTGTCCAGTCACACTGCTGATTGTGTTGTCTGCCAAGAATCCCTGGGCAAGTGGAGGAAGATGGGCAGCAACATCCAAATGCTTGACTTAGAAAAAGCTTATCTTCAGGTTCGTGTCAGTAGGGATTCGTGGAGCTGGCAGTGCGTGCGATATAATGGTGAAGTTTTCGCATTGAAACTGCTCTCTGCACCTCGCATCATGAGTGCTATCGTGAACAAGGTCTTGTCATTGGAGGAAGTGAGTAGAGGAACAGATTCATACATAGACGACATAATTGTGAATGAGGACGTCGTCCACGCTGAAAAAGTTGCGCAACACCTTTTAAGGTATGGATTGAAGTCAAAGCCATCCATGTTGTTGAACGGTGCTCGAGTCTTGGGACTTAATGTGGTGAAGAAGGGAAGTAAATTTGTTTGGAGTCGTGGCAACAAACTGATTGTGAATGCAACATTTCCAATGACAAAGAGACAAGTGTTCGCTCTAACTGGGCAATTGGTTGGGCACTACCCTGTAGCTGGTTGGTTGAGGGTCAGTTGTGGTGTTTTGAAGCGGTGGTGTAGTGAAGGAGGTTGGGATCAGCCGGTGAGCTCAGAGATGGAAAGTGTCATTGTGGATCTAATTGAAAGAGTGAACAAGGATGATCTAGTAAAAGGAGAATGGGTTGTGCAGGCATGTGATTATCCTATGAAAAAAATTGAGGATTTTTTGTGAAAAATTTGAGGAATGGAAACGGAGCCTAATATGATAATTGCAAGAAAAACTACAAATTTTAGCACGGATTTTGGGCCAAACTTCAAATCATGAAAGTCACAACAAAGAAGGTAACCCAAGGGTTGACCACAACCCACTTTTGGAAGTTGTGTATATTGCAAAGGAATACTGACTTGGTCATAATCACTTCCCGCGTTGTTACGAAATCAATTTATTGCCTCAAGTATTATCTGCTTAGAATGTGTCGAACAGAGGATGTCAGATTAAGCTGCTGATATCGCTCTGCTTCACGCTATCGTCTGCAATTCAATGATGCTTGTCAAATTTGTATACTGTAATTTTTTGAATATATAGGATACATACTCAACCACATGCATCTGGGGCTTTGTAACAATTAATTTTTACGGACTTTAGACAAATTTGGGAGGAGAGCAACCCATAAGTATAGAAAGCTTAAAATCGTTGACGGAATGCTTGTGACTTATAAAAAGTCAGTAATTTATCATAAAGGATACGCCACATTACACATTAATTTATTAATTTACTTTATGCTACATAAGTTTTGGTGGGTTTTGTTTACTTGTTAGCGTTTCATCATATCGCTCCGATCTACATTCAAATGAACATGAATTCTCTCATACAACACAAAACAAGTGTCGGGAACAGGCTTGCCAGTTGAGTTGTTGGTTTCATACAGGCAAAGAGTGAAAGATTATCACCTCTATTCGCATGAAGTTGCACCGAGATATTGACGTCCACATCTTGCAGCAGACCCAGGTTCAAAATCTACCAATCCAGTACTATGTGGTTCAATGTCTTAATTAATCTAAGTTCACATACAACGATAAGCAATGTGTGCACTAATTTCACATCAACCTGTGTTCAGCAAATTATGAAAACGATCTATACGTGAATAATTCATTCAGGATAAATGTCGGTCGACAGACCCTGGAAAATGTAGCTGCAAAAAGACTCATGAGATAGCAGAGCTTCATAAGCTTCCAACCCCCGCACGCTAGTGACCAGGAGGCATGTAGACACTAAATTTAGGGACCATCCGCTTTACCCCGTCGGATGTGTTCATGTTCAGAGGAAATAAAATGGAAGAGAGTGAGTGAAACAAACGCTTCAGTTGATAAGACCACTGAAATCCAAGTGGGCTGGGCTACCTATATGTTATAATATAATGGATATAGAAGATCGATATCCTTAAGTTCTTTAAGAAGTAAAGGCATGCATTTAGCAGCCATATAGTCGCAGAAACATATAAAGAAGGTTGTGAAAAAGGTCAAGATAATTAATGAAAATAATTGAATATGCATTTTATTGTTGGAATTCTAAATAATATTATGAAGTTAGAAGTAAAAAAATTGCTTGCAGTGTTCAAATATGCAATTTCTGTAGGTTGATCGCTGTGTTTTACTCATTAAATACGTGAAAGTATTTAATGAGTGAGTTCGACAGACAATAACTTCGGACAACTTCTCTGCTTAGCAAAACAAGTCCGGACGGAGAAGAACATGTGCAGCCCTGTAGCTTGCAGAAAAGAAAACGACATTCAACGTATTCAACGTAACAAAGTGCGTCAAGGTAACAAAATTAAAAAAAAACAAGCTAACGACTGGTTAATTTTTGATGTGGTAAATATGACATGGCTAAAAGAAAATCATTATATCCTAAACTGTCTAGAAATTTAAAAATACTTACTAGAAGGACAAGCAACGGTTCTCCTCTCCTCATGTGGAATGAATTGGTGAGTAAGTCGCTCTTTTCAAAATTATGTTTATCACTTATATATTGAAAAGATTCGATTTAATAGTCTGCCCATTCAGATGATAAAAGGACAGGTCTGTTTCCAATCAAAATATCAGATCTAGCTAGCACAGCGGGATTACGCTATCTAAAATCTACCAAGTGTGTGAGAGAAAAATCATTAAGTTATAAATCATGAGAGAAGAAAAAGAAAAGAAATAAATCATGAGTGATTCATGATTAGCAGCATGGATGTAGGGTACATGTTACATGATTCTATCTTAGCTTCTTGTTTGGAAGTTTACATATCATCGCCATTCGCCAAAAAAACAATACATTATCCGACATTTAGTCTGTAGTGTGTCGCATTTGTGGAATTTCTCATAGTTTAGCTATATTTGAGGAATTTTTGAGGATTTGAGGAGTAATAAACAAATTTGAGGAATTTGAGGAGTAATCATAGGCCTGGTTGTGCCTCAAACGGACAGTGCCACAGTTTGGTGTGACGCCAGCAATTTAGCAATCGGAGTTGTTTTAGAAGTGAATAATATCGTGATTGAAGATGCTTCGTGGTTAAGGAAGAGTGATGGTATACAGCACATCAACGTGGCAGAATTAGATGCAATCATCAGAGGTGCCAACTTAGCAAAGAAGTGGAGTTGCAAGAGTGCTAAATTCGTAACATTCTCAAACCGTCTACAACTGGGTTAAAAGGCTCCTGAAAAAAGATGGGAAGATACGAACGAATGGACTTTCAGAAATTTTGATCAAGCGCAGGTTGGACATCATACGGGAGTTGAGTGACGAACATTTTTCAAGTTTTGACGTTTTTTTGGTTGAGTCGAAGAAGAACAAGGCCGACATTCTAACTCGTGTCAAGAGAGTGGTTGAATTTGGTGAAGCCGCCTCAACTTTGTTAGGCACCACTATCAGGTGTTGATGAGACCATCAAATATGTACATTCAAAATGTCGCATGGCAGTGGAGAAGACGTGGCTGCTGGTGCAGCAAATAGATAATGAAATTTCGATGAATCAAGTCAAGGCTGTCTTGAAGAGCTGCTCACGTTGCTTATCAATAGATCCTGCACCGGTACAATGGCCGCATGGCTCGTTAGAGGTATCCGAAAATTGGAGTCGTTTGGCTTGTGACGTCACGCATTACAATTCAAAAAAATACTTGTCAATTGTGGACTGTGGCCCTAGCTGTCATCGTCATGTGATCTGGAGACGCATTTCAGATGAATCACAATCAGCCATATATAAGGAAATGCAACGACTTTTTAGAGAATATGGTCCACCGAGAGAGCTTCTGTTGGATAATGGAGAAACTTTTAGATCGAGAACATTTGTGGAGCTGATGGAACACTGGGGAGTGGACATCCATTATAGGTGCATACAAGCTATCAGGAAATGACAGCCACCGAGCTATAAAAAGGATGGCAAGCAGAAGTAACGAAGATCCCTTAGAAATGGTTTTTGGTGGAATGCAGCTAACATGTTAAAGTCACAAGAAAGTTGAATATGGCAATTAGCTGAATAACCCCAAAAAAATGCTCCGTACTTACAGATATTCAAATGTAATTTGATGTTCTTTATGTGTAACACGTCTGTACAGTAGGACACAAATACACTTGCAAAAATCTCCTCCGTACACACAACCTCTTGGTCACTTGGTAAATCACAGGAATGAAACTAAATGAAGGTGCCGTAACTAGCATTCAAAATTCAAACATGCATAGTAAACCAACAGATTGCTACATACTTAAGAAAACAGAGGCATACATATCTAGGGGCAAATATCTAAAAAGCAAGGTAAGATTTATTCTCTGAGATCTCTATTGATCTGTACTAAAGCAATTTCTACATTAACAGAACCGAAATGAGACTCGAACATTTGAAATGGCAAAAGTACACATAGTTAATAAATTCAGTGCACTAAAATAATTATTTTAATATCGTACCATGCAACAAGAAAAAGTGCAAACCAACGAATGGCCTACGACAGACCCAGTTATCAGACATACAGACCAAATCAAAATCAAAATACACTGAATTTTTAAGGCGATAGCATAGGGTCGGTGTAAAATCCGATCGCTGCCGATCGAAACCATCACTATCTTTTCGTCATAAAGTCAGCGACCGGTTACAGAAATATTGAGATCGACGGGGGTTTCTCCACAGCTCTGAGTAGTATTTGGTCTTGCGAGTGTGGAGAATGCTTGAAACCGCCGCCGATCGCAGGGGAACACTACGAAAAGAACTGTTGAATAGCAGTAGTCATGGTCAAATTAATTGAAACTTGATAGTCATTTTTCTTGGAAACAAGACATCATCAATGAATTTTATTTGCAACGTAGGATTAGCAAGGTAATGCTTATCATATATGTGCATTATTTAGCGATTGAAAGTACTTAGAGAAATTTTTCTCCGATCGGCAGCGATCGGATTTTACACCGACCCGATAGCATAAAACACGTTTTGAAACCGTACAGTTATTCAAACTCCACGTTGCACTATTTCAAAATCAGAATAGATAATTCAAACAAATTAGTTCACTCTAATGATTTTGTGCCTTATGGCTTCAAACTCTTGACAAATGCATTGCTTGTCATTTACAGGCATTTAGTGTAAAAGATACCTATTCCTGAACGAAGTGTGATAAAACGCATATTTTGAAGAATATACTAAATAGGCCTAACAGATTTTATTTAATTTTCTCACGTTGTCAACGTTCCTGATTATCCTCTATTTTCGTTTCTGATCGTGTCTGAACACGATGTGCGCATTGAACAAAAAAGTAGAAGTTTCAGCAAGAATGAAGTGATCGAGACTGTCATGCTAGAGAGACTAATTAATCTGCCTGTACGTAAGGAAGTATTACTGTTCTACAACATTATTACGATTATTGTGAGATTTTGAGCACGATCTATGAGCTTAAAAATCAATTCATCAAGTTTGTCCCTTAAAGCTTGCTGAAAAGCGTTTTATGTCTGTGAGTGTCATGTGTGTGAGATTATGATTGTGATATCACCTAGAACACACGCATTTTGCACCGTTTTCATTATGATACATCACTTTTGATAGCATGTAATGAGCCTCTGATTTTAAATAACGAAAAAGATGCAGCTTTTTTTCTGGAAAACATTGGTGTCGTGATACTTCACTCCATCCCTCCCGCTATCGTGGTTCATTGTTAAAATAGATCAGTATTAATAATCAAATGAAGTTGTAAGCTTAATTGGACACAGCTGATATTTAAGTAATCTTAGCTCACTCGAAATCATTCGCTCGGTCAACCTTCAGCCATAAAGTAAGTACGGTGCTAAATTTTGTTCATTGTATGTTGATAGAAAACACCATGTCCCTTATTTTCTAGTGCAGCTTTGTTGCTGATATTTTATTTGATGCTGCAATTAAGATGTTGCAGATTGTAAATCTTCCATACATATTTATTGCTTTTGAAATAAGTAGTTATAAAATCTCATCCTTATCATTGTTGTATTTTAACGAAATAATAAATTATTGCCCCAAGTGTAATCAAGTGTATAATCTTGGATTATGGTTGGTAGATACACAAAGAGTTATGCCATTTTTACAGGCCCATCACTTCTCTTCTTTTCATAAACGTTTTGATATTTGCGTTCCTAGTTTATTTTTATAGTCTAATATCTAGTATAATCAAAATATATACTCTAGCTACATCAGACAAGTAGTTCCATACATCATGTCGCCATGCCTGCCGTCGAGGTGGTGGTGGCTAGACGCTTTGATGTGAGGACATTTGCTTCTGGATGACATAGAAAGATTTTTTCGGTAAATTGGGTAGACTATACCCATATATTAATTTTATGTCCATTTATATATCTTCTTTAATCTGTACAGCCATCAATGTTTTAGGCGTTGCTTTCTTGGACAAAACAATTTAGGGAAACAATATTTTACGCATTGACAGGAAGGGAGGCAAGCTCCGGAACACTGGCAGTATTATGGCGCCAGTAACCATTCTTTCCTGCGAAAAAATCTCAGAATGTGAAACATCTCCACTGTCATTTAAGCAGAGCTCATTTTTAAGTCAATTTGAATTCTAGTTTGAGCTCAAAGGTGAGCACGGAAATGATTGGAAGATTCGATTCCACTTTCTTCTTGCTCAATGCAACAAGGATTTAGAGGGAAAGGCCCTATTGATGAGATAGCTATTCAAAATGTTGAAGATCTTTTTGGTTGTTCAGTCTCATCCATGCATAAATTTGCATGAGCTCCGGAACACTGGCAGTATTATGGCGCCAGTAACCATTCTTTCCTGCGAAAAAATCTCAGAATGTGAAACATCTCCGCTGTCACTTAAACAGAGCTCATTTTTAAGTCAATTTGAATTCTAGTTTGAGCTCAAAGGTGAGCACGGAAATGATTTGTGGAAGATTCGATTCCACTTTCTTCTTGCTCAATGCAACAAGGATTTAGAGGGAAAGGCCCTATTGATGAGATAGCTATTCAAAATGTTGAAGATCTTTTTGGTTGTTCAGTCTCATCCATGCATAAATTTGCATGAGAACATAATAACTTCACAGCTATTATCTGAGCGTTGCCAAACGTAATCTGTTCATTTTAGTTAAATTTGAAGAAAATTATCAGACCACCTTGCTGTTATATTGTTGTATCCGTGTTGTCTTCGGAAAACGTTGGTGTATAAGTGTTTTGGCTATAATAATATTAAACCCTTGGAATTATCTGACAGGAATTCCAAACGAAGGGAATTCTTATGGGATGACGCTGCGGCCTTTCGTTTTCGTCGGACGACTTGCTATCGGATCGTAGGATTCAGATTTACTGAATCACGAAGCACTCTGTGTATTCATTATATATTGGCATATGTAGTACATGTATGATAAAATATTCTACGGACTGGGTTTGTGCAGTAAGCTGGGTATGTTTTTAATTGTCTCTGGTGGAGTTGGTTATTCACTTTTGTCCTAAGCCATTTATACTATTGAAGCGGACTCGGCTAATACTGACCTCTGCACAAGATAGTGTAGAAAAATCAATGAGGTAGCAGTCATTCAAGAAACAAGAAGAGAGTTACTCGTTACGCGCACCCCAGCGTTGGCAATTGTTTAATTAGAAAATGCATACTTGAAGAATATCGTGTGTTGCCAGTGATCACCACTACATGTAATTTGACCATCACCTTGCCAGGTGTTTGTTAGTGATTGGTGATGGTAGTATTTCGTAGCCAATGAAGTTTTCTGTTTATTAATTTCTTTAACATAAGCTGCTTCTTTATCTCAAAATAGACCAGCAATCCCATCCATATCGATCTCTGAAACACATCGAGAGCCCGAAGGATCGACTTCCCCACCTTAATATCTGAAGTATTTTCAATCTAGCTCCTGTTAATTTGCATAGAAATTCTCTCAACTCGAATATAGAAATGTTGAACCTTGAGTAGGACTATTGAGAATTGCAAATTTTTTTGTGCGTTCCTAAGGGCGCTAACTTTTGATATCAACTTCACCTTTACCGACCCTGTTGACCCTGTTTGACCCTTGCCGACAAACCACGTGTTTTATAAAAGAATGACTTTTGTCGGCTTGTAATGCAAGTGCATATTATTAAACGACAATACTCTGCAGATCGACAAAGGATAGTACAAACCATGGAAGGTCAATCGTGAAATGTTGGAAAATAACCGAGGCTTCATTTGTTCTGTGCGGATGAAGATATTGCTAAAGCGAAGGGATGGAAATTGTCAGTTATCAGCCTTGACATATTTTTTCTCATATGTTGGTGCATATAGTGCAATTAAGCGATCAATTAGTAGATAATTGAATAACGTCATCTACTGTGCTAAGTCATTGAGGAAGTTCATAAGAAAAATTGATCTTCATGGTCCTACTGGTAGCACTCTAAAATTCGCGTCAAGTTGAAGAGTCGATCGAGTTCTCCTTCGAATCGCTAAATCAAAAGAGTCAAGATATTGAGTTATTATTTCAGCGTAATTCTAACTTGATTTTTATTTAATCACGTCAATTAGCTTTTTTTCATAGGCTGTTAACCACTTAGTTTGATATTTTTATCTATCCAGACTGAAAGCTTGTTAGTAGCATCCATGTACCATTTTTTGTCTACTTTTCATCTGATTTTTCGTAACTTGTCTTCCAAGCCATAAATTTAGTTGCATACGAAGACAATCAGTTTTCATTCATATCATTCATGTTTTTTTGCGTCAAAGGCTGATAAGCAATTATGCCTTATTTTGGTACCACACTGAAGTTTTTTTGCAGTGTCATTATTTATGAACGAGTGTCTTACAGAATGCGCTCGTACAACAACACTCACAGACGAAGTGAGTTAGAAAACGTAGAATTGGTGAAATCAATTGAATAGTAAAGGTCAATTTGTTTCTTAAACTTGTTTCTTAACACAGTGAACAATTGTTTTGCTGAACTCGTTAGAATTCAATTCCATGAAGTCCAGTAGCTACAGACTATTTTGGCTATTACAGTAGGCCTATTACAGGCTATTACAGTATTTTGGCTACCGAACCTTGCTCATTTTGGTAATAATCGTTTCGATGCTGTTTCCCATGCAGTCTGAACAGTTTTCAGCAATAAAACTATGGACTGAATTTTTGTTCATGAATGCTGTGAAATCTACTTATTCACACAACTGAAAATTACCACATTGACCATTTTACTTGGCTCGACTAGACTGAGTTATGCTGAAGTTTTTTAATTATTTGAGTTAAGCTGTTGTTTTAATTATGCACTATTAGCTAGCGACTGACATATTGACTCTTCAAAGATAGAAATAGTTTCAGAAATGTTCCATGAATCAAAAAAATCAGCAGTAATTAATTGATATGCAGCTTAAATTTGCCAGCAGCAATATCTAGTTAGACATGCCATGTTAACTGAATGAATAAAAGTAAGACTCTTTCCCTTGTACTCTTATTATTTTTTGATTTAGTAATGACCCGACCTGTCTTTTGTCATGACTTTTACTCAAGAGTACCTCTGACTATTATTGCATCCATTTACTGAGCTATTTACCAGTGCCAGCACTTCATGAGTTTTGGTGCCGTTTGTACCAAGACGTAGGGCGTCAGGTTATTTTCAAAAAATAAGTCTTAACTAAAATGGAGCGACTAAACGTTCACAAAGCTCGTGCTCAACTGCGTCACCTTCGTCTGCAGTATCACTTGGCATTGATTTTGCAAGTGTCCTGTCAAATGGTGTCAATTAATGCTAGCCAGAACCGCATGTTTATTTGTCAATCAATTGCATAACTGACGACTAGCACATACAGTGCATCTGCTGGTATGCTGCAAGTTAACTTAGTGATAATTGCAATTCTCTTTCACAACACTTCATTAAAGTTTTAATAAGATAAACACTGCACTCAACGTACTTCTCATTTTTGTCCGTTGCTTTAATCATCTCTAACATTTACCAGGGATGTCCGTGTCCTGTAAGCTTCAAATTAGGGCACAACATGCTAGATTAGTAAATTGCATAACCATCTGGTGGTAGGATAACTCAGCTGGTTAAGGACCGCACTTCGGTACATTGAGTATGATCCAGTGTTCTAATCTATCCACATGCAGAGGCATCATTGCTCTCAACAGAGGCTACTAACCCAACCGGATTTGAGTTGCCGGCGTATAAAGACTGTCCCAGCCCTAACTTCCCAGTACGGCATCGCACTTTTGGTTGGGACAGGGGAAAATAGAAGAACTTTCACTACGACTTCAGCTTTGTTGCTGTCAGTGTAATACGTGAAATTATTCTATCATCAATACGTAGTGCGGCTTTTCTGGCTTAATTCTCAAGTTGATCATTTGGGCTAGAAAAAGCACGAAGAGTTCTAGCTTCTTGGATCTGCAATATCTGTTTAGAAGTCCTCTTTCCATAAATCACTTCGTTCGTGGCTACGTTTGAACATTGTGCCTCTTAGGGCCATATGCACCAACAATAGCTTAGCCAAAGATATATCCTATGGTTTGTTAACCAGTTGGTTTTCTTTTAACCCGAAGGTAAATGCACCAAGTTTAGTCATCGATGGTTAATAACCCATCGACGGCTAATTTATCCAACAAGAATTGTGATGTTTTTCTATTTATAGTACTTACGTGATCATTCTGCGTCAGCTCAACAATAGTTTAGTCGACACTCGCAGCTACAGCGGACAGTTGAAAATCCCACATGAGCAATGACTAGTCGAAGGCAACAGCGCGCTAAGAACTTTACTCCGGCAGAATCAGCCGCCTTATTTGAGATCATTGACCTTGATCGTGCCACTGTTCTGGAAGATAAATCGACAAACGGGCCGATGGTGAGACGCAAGACGGAGTGCTGGAACGAAATATGCACCGAGTTCAACGCCATGGGGCTGGGTATTCGAACGTATGAGTATTGGAGACGCAAGAAGAAGGAGTTGAAGAGGGCACTATGTGAGACTCGGCGTGAAGTAAGAAGGACAGGTGGAGGCTTGGGAAAATCAGTGATGGGGCCACAGCTACAAAAATTGGCTCAGATAATTCCTCAAGAGACTTTAAATCCTCCCAGTGAATTGCTTAACATCTACGATTCCGACACATTGATTCTCGCTGCAAACAGTGGTCAAGATAAGACAACATATACAATAGATTCATCAGCAACCGATCTGCCACAAACTTCCGGCTTGAATAAGTCTCAAACAGGTATTGGTATTCATGCGACTAATTTGGAGGACTCGGCAGCTTCATCACTCTCAAGTGAAGACGTAGAAAATAATCCTCCTGTCCGATAACGTCTCAACATGTCGAAGCGGAACAAATAAACGCGAGAAACATGCACAGATCCATGAACACTCGAAATAATTCACGACGCCGAAAGCGACAACCGATGAATGAATTCCAAAGTCGATTATTGTCTTTGGCGGAGACTGAGCATCACACACGAATGGAAATACTGAACTTGAAACTGCAATATTGGAGAGGAAAAGGAAATACTTCTTAAAGTAGTCTTGTGGTCGATGGTTTCTTTGTTTGACGTTATGTACATGTATACATTTTTGAAACTCGAATTTTGATGCTGTGATCTACAGTTACGTAATTCATCTTTGTAGACTTTTTTCGACCCAATATATTTTGTTGACATCAATTGTGTGTTTTAACTTGTACAAATTCTCGAGGTGGGTTGGAAAATGGAAAGATTTTAAATTTATTCTGATAAACAAAACCTGAAATTCACCATATCTAGCATCGATTCAGTCATTCAGAAATAAGCTGCTGATATAGTAATTCTCCAATTATTGAATAGTTTTAGATGCGACAAAAATTATTTCGAAAAAATATTGCAATTGAGAAATCTTGCGGAACTCAATTGACTCAACAAATGACTCCCCAGAGGAAAATTTAGACTAACAGACATAAACAAAATGGATTTACGGAGATGATGATTTATTCACGCATAGACAGATTCACAAAATACTACATCTCGGAAGATACAACATATATTCAACTGGAGCTGCTAAAGTAATTCACAACAACGGAATTACGAACTGCATTTCCTCTTCGCTCATCAGGACATTCCATCGGTGTCATTAAATCCTCGCGTTCATCTATTTCTGATTTCTCGTCATCAAACTCTCTCTCTCTCGTTGCACATTATTGCAATATTGTGCAACACTGCTGTGGCGACGATGATTCTTGGACAATTTTCAATTTTGACCCGAAGATGCTTCAAACAAGAAAAGCGGCGTTTCCACACTCCAATACATCGTTCGACAGTACATCTTGTCTCTTTTGACTTTTGTTGTAGGCCTCCTGTCCAACACTTGTGGGACAAAGGAACGCGTGAGCAGTCCACTTGAACATCCATAACCAGAGTCACCGAGAACCCAGTAGCCTTGAGGTAGGGCCTCAGTAAAGTCACGTAGAGATGATTCGTTTGAAAATACGCGAGTCGTGAGCAGAGCCATACCAGCGACTAACGATGTTTCTTATTCGTAAATCACTATCACACACAACTTGTACGTTGATTGAAAAATAGTCTTTTCTATTTCGATAGAGCTCCGAAACGGATGTTGTAGGGGCGTCTATTTTCACATGAGTACCATCCACACGCGACAACTCCAGGAAAATTGTGTTTTCGAAAAAATTCAGCGGCCATTTCTTGTCGTTCTTGAAAAGTTGGCAGTCGAATAAAGCGACGAGCAGCAAGAGCAATGACATTGGACACTCGATGTACTATTCTACAGGCTGTAGATTGGTGTACACCGAAACTGTCGCCATCGATAATTTGGAATGTGTTCGCAGCAAAAAATGTGTTCGTAGAGTCAGTAGCAACTGCATTTCAGGCGACACGGGATTATTTCTCTCGCTACTTGCTGTTAATTCTTCTCCGAATAGTTCGAGTAGATAATGAAACGTTGCCTTAGTAAAGCGGAATCGCTGCCTAAGTTCCTCTTCGCTGAACGAATCCATAACATCACTTGGACGAGTTTTGAATGTCTTCTCTGTACGTGATCCTAGCCGCGAAAGGCGATGAAGATAGTCATAGCTTTCTAGTTGATCCATTTCTCTAGTCTCTGTGAATTTGCGAAATAACAAGATACAGTTTCCACCTCCTGACGTCAAGTTGAAGTACACCAACGCATTCTGTGATTGGTCAGTACGAATAATGTCTGTCTTATCCAAGGTTTTAACCCTGCCCTTTAGCAAGGCTATATTTTGCTGGTTAAGTTTGCAGTTATCTCCATGGTTATCATGAAGGATTTGTTGGTGCATGCGATCCAATAACCTACTGGCTAAGTTGCGAGTTAGCCACAGTTATTTGATGGTGCATATCGGCCTTGGTTAAATTGAAAGATAACCGCGTAATTACCTTGCTAACCGCACGGTTAGCTGTTGGTGCATACGGCCCTTAATAGCTACTTCATTAACCATTGAGCCATAGGGTTTTAATACTACTAGGTTTGTTCCTTCAAGGATCAAAATTTGATTTTCTATCGACAGAGGAAATGGAAGCTACTGACGTCGGTGATAGCTTTCACTGGTCCTAAACATGCATTAACTTTGAAATAATGACAAGAACTGTACATGGATTCAAATATTGACGGACCCTCTGATTGTTAGCGAATCTTTTTACTTGCATAGGCGTGATATTTTTACAAAATGACAATTATTGCGTAAAAATGCGTAAACTATTTTTAATATTTATAAAAGAGCCGATGAGAGGTATCAGCAATCTCATACATGATTACGAGCAAATTTAGTTATTCTCTGGAATATCTTTGTGCATGTATTTACATCATTCTGTACCGACGTTGCCATGCTTTTTTTGGAAGACTTATCAATGTAAATGTTTATATCAGAAGACAATGTGAGCACTGTAATGAAGAAAATTTTCACATTTTTCATTTCAGTATTTAATATCCCTTTCCAATGGAAGAATATAGAAAACGGACGCATGTACGATCTTCTGGCAGCAATCACGGCCAAGAAACGAAAGAGAATAGAATCATCAAGTCTTCAAGAAAATCCTACTGCTCTACTGATGTGAAATATTCGCACTCTCAATGTTTATCATTGATTGAAAGTGAAAGGCCTGGCAACTTAGACTTGCTGCTTTCATTACCGAATCTGCCATACGACTCTCAAGTGGAGCATTCTTGGAATCCAGAAGATTGTTCTTCCAATATTTACGTTAAACACGGTGATCCCTTCACTTTCCACCGGAGACCAGTCGCTAAATCAACGGACTGCATCAGGGGAAAGTTCGGTTACAGAGATGGGTTGCATTTTTGGGAAATCAAGTGGCCACATGTGGAGAGGGGCACTCATGCTGTCGTAGGATTTGCAACACAAGAGGCTGCACTTCACTGCGATGGTTATAGAGATTTACTCGGAAGTGACAGCGAGTCTTGGGGCTGGGATATAGTTCGATGTGTTGCGATGCACGGCAATAAATCGGTGAAGAAAACGTATCCCAGCTTTGGTGCAATCTCCGGTTATGATCAAAATTCGAATGGTCATTACACATTTGACGTCCCTTCAACCTTCTATGCTGTTTTGGATATGGACGAGGGAACCCTATCTTATATTGCCAATGGCCGATTTCTTGGAGTGGTATTTAATAATCTCAAGGGTAAAACCTTGTACCCAATCATCAGTGCCGTCTGGGGCAACTGTGAAGTGTCAATGAAGTACATGAACGGATTAAAACGTGAGTTAATACAAAATTTTCCTATCTTTCATCCTGTCGAACAATGATAGTTGACATTGAAATATATGTATTTGGGCTAGTTACATGCCATGGTTGTTGAAAACCTCACATCTAGTAACAAAACCTTAAAAATGCTCTTTTATATCTTGCCCCTACCAGCACTGTAAGAATGCCTTGCTTATGGGAGATTGCAAGATGTCCAGGAGGACCTTGACCTGGCGCTGAAAGCGCTGATGAGTGATGACTCACAACACAAGTAATGTCACAAACTACGCGGTGCGGTCTTCAAAGGAAACTTGATGAACGACTATTTATTGTGTCGTCCATGATTCGTCTTGCAAATCAGGTCTCCAACTAGACATTTTAGTGTTTCATGCCTGCGGAGTAAAGGCATTGTTCATGCAAATCGGAATCATCATCCAATGGTCCTGAAACTCAAACAGCGTGAGGACTACATTGGCACTGTTGGTGGAAAGCTAGAAAAGAGCCAAGTAAAAGTGCAAGTTTATCATTATGGTAGCTAGAATTATGAAGCTTTAACGTCAATTCTCTGCCCTTCCTACCCACTTCAATGGCTCTGATTCGGTCTTGTCCAAAGATTGCCAAGCAAAGCACATAACCACTTCGTCACGGAGACCACCAAGCCTACTGTCAACCACTAGGTGGGTCAAATCTAGGATTTATAAAAGTCTTACAACATTTGCTTTTTGCTGAGCGCTGATGCGTGATAACGGAATTTTTGGGCAGTTACTAGAGCGTCCAGCAACGGTTGGTTTAACGATAATGAAAAGAAATGGTCTCTGCCCCCTCAACCGAAAGCTGCAGGAATATTATTTATCAATTCTACCATCTTTTAGATGCGAAATATTTTCTTTCAACAGCAGTCTGAAGAAGGAATAGCTACGTGCGACTGTTTTAAATAGCGTGTCGTTTAAATGGGCCAGTCATAACACCACACTCTGATATTCTATTGAAAACCAATTTCATAACTTGAATGTGCGCACAATTTGACTCTCTTGTGTCTCAGGTTATAATGTGGTAATGTCGTCGGCAAGCAGACAACTAATAGAAAAAAGCAGCTATTTTCAGGTTTTTTATTTCAATTACAGCTATTTTTTTATTAATGGCAACTATGGATTGACAACGCATGCCTGTCGCATCATATTGGGCATCTAATACTATTAATAACTATTAAGTCAACAAATGACGCTAAAACCCTTGATTCTCCGACCGCACTCACCTGACCCAGGAGTCGAACCTATGTCCACGGTAGAGACGAGCTCGCACATTCACTAGGCCACGCGCAAATAAGCCAAATGGGTCGCCGCAAGGGCTGGAGAATATTGAAATCTCCGGGTTACAAAAGTGCAGCATTACTTGAGGATGTAGCCGATTTCTTAGCGTAGGAGCATCAGCAACTACATGATAACTTTACTAAAATGACATGGACGAGAAGTACCTAGAGCAGCTCAGTAGAATAGCTAACTTGTTACTATTATAACACACATTGCGGTGGACAAGTCCAGAGGAAATCTATTGTTCGACAATGCACGTGCACAGCCGCTAACAGGAGAAGTTAACGATTAATGAAGGGTAGCGAGCGCACATAAATATCACGCCCATCAGAAACGTGTTCCGTGGATGTACAGCATCACCTATTTATAACCTTCTCAAGAAGAGTAATTCGCTAAGTAAGCGATTTAATTATCAAAACATCACAGCTATCTCCATTCAAGTAAAGTCGCATAATCGTGAACTCGTTTTCACCTTTCGCTGTCAGGATAGAAGGTAAACAGCAAACAAGACATTCACGTTTTTTCAGAAGCACGTGCCAATAATCTGCATGATACATTGAAATAATAGTTCATGAATTTAAGTTTCTATCGCAAAATCGTAGCCGGCCATGAAAGACAATCAATTGTAGAGTGACAGTTCGTCTGGGCACGAAAGATAGACAAAAATCTTCAGACTAACATGTCTGAATGATTTTTTCTGAACATAGTCGTAGTTTATAGACGACTAGCTGATACCCCGACCTTCGGTCAGGTTAGTTAATTAGTGATAATGACTTATTATAGGTGTCAGGTTTTACAGCAAAAGCATACAATTAGATAGGTATTTAAATACGTGGTACTTCCGGACACACGAAGATATTTCGCTACAATTTCCTTCCGGGTCATAATGCGTGGCTGGCTTAACACTAATGGGCCTAATTCTTTTTTTTTGTGGGTTAATTCTTGCAAATGGGGCTTTTCGCTTTCTAAGCATGACTTTTCGATCTAGGTAATTTCTATCTAAGGCATCCAACTGAAGTATCAATATTATTGAAATTTATCCTACTACTCAAATGAGTGGTATGACATATTTCAGTGTATTTATTAAAAGAGAAAATATATTCATTCAACGACCTTCAAGTCTGAGAGATGGCTTTTTTTACAGAATAAATCCCTCTACTTCTTTACATCGTTGTCAACCTTTATTATATTTTCGTTTTCACATAAAAACATTATCAGCAATTCAGGAGATGCAGTGTAAAAGGCTGCAAATAGTCAGTTGGTCTTTAATTCAATTTTTGTGAGCATTACTGATTTTTCATCACTGAGTAACCGTTTTCCACGTTATTATTTAAACCTTCGAAAAAGTAGATGTTTTTAATGGTCACAAAAATAATACACAAATTATAATTTGCTGAGAAGGCTACATATTTTTCGATTTTATGTGAAAACGGCTGGATGAATGGAGATGGCATACGTTGCATTACACTCTACACATCCGAATTGTGTACGATGATTGCCACAGGCGTCGATATTAGCGATGAATCTCCCAGAATAAAAACATGATTTTCGCTCACCAAAATTATATATATATAATACATATGATGATAACGGTTCGGTGTATAAGTTAAGTTGCCTTTAGGTATACCTAATTATTTACACGATTTTCCACTAGGGTAGTTGTTTGGCTTCGGCATCTTCCGTTCCCTGGATTCTTCGAATTTTTTAGTTTTAATTTTTTAATGTTGTGATGCAAACATGAATTGATTATAATTCTAATTAACCCTTTAGGGCACAGATCATTATTTCGCAATTACTTCATATTTACTTTTAATCAACCGTTGTTTTAGAATCCTATTAAGACAGTGTTGATATTATTTCAATTAGCTTCAAATTCTCACTTAAATCAGAAGCATGCAAGCCTCATAATTATATGATCCATAATATTCACAGCGATATTTAGCGAATTGTTTTCTGAAAAGCGCATTGCAATAAAGAGTAGATCCTACATCTCACGAATTAAGTAAGCATCATAGATAAATACGTCTATAACCCATACTTCAAGCTTCAACACATTATACTCAAAGAATGCTTTTACAGCAAAACATCGTATTTGGAAGCAACTTATAAATTTGTATATGTTGTTCGATCAAAATCATTGAGCTACAGGTCGTACGAAGGCAAACACACCCAAATTAGCAAATACATTAGGTGCTGGCATTTTACAATTAAAGGTCTACACTTATGTACAAATGTCACCTTCGAATTTGACATTTGCTCAACTCAAAATGACAACAACGCTAGCTCATCCAATCTCGTACTTTTCCTGATTAATATTACCATATTCTAAAAGAATTATAACTGAATATGTGCGAAGGAAAACAAAATATTTTTTGGAGCAAGATATCTTTTAAAACTATAAAATTCTCGTGATTATATTCTCTAAGTTTCCTGCACGCATGTTTTAAGAGAGGCTCTTTGCTAGATGTATCAGTCGAAAAAATATTGTGCATAATGATTGTCCGACCAATTAACATCGAAACTTATGAATCTGCATGCTCGCAAATCAGATAGCCTAGGCGCTTTAAGAAATATGCATTATCATATCTGTATTTTAGGCAGCAGGATAGCTCAGTTGGCTAAGGGCCGCGCTTCGAAGGTCCAGGGTTTGAGTCTGCCCACCTTGGGAGGTGCCACCTCTCTCACTGTAGGTGGTAGGATAGCTCAGTTGTTTAAGGACCGCGCTTCGGTACGGAAGCGCAGAAGGTCCAGGGTTCGAGTCTGTCGTCCTCGGGAGGTGCCACCTCTCACTGTAGGTGGTAGGATAGCTCAGTTGTTTAAGGACCGCGCTTCGAAGGTGCACGGTTCGAGTCTGTCGTCCTTTATAGACTCCCTTGATCTTGGTGATGCCTTATAAATTCATGAACGTCTAATCTCGTCGAACAGACATTCAATTCGCATTATTCCCCCGCCATCATCATCAGCACGTCTTGCCAAGGGGCCAGGTCATCATCTATCCAGATAAGTTTCATTGCGTTGCAAAAGTCCATCTGAACTTTCTACAGTCAAGTATTTGGACTCGCTTAACAGCAGACATGTGAATCACCACGTGATGCAGAAGTAGGCTGTCTCTAGTCAGGTCACTATAAAAAACCGACCGAAGCCCAGCCTAGACCATCACAAGTCAATCTCTGATGCAAACACAATGAAAGTGAAGCTTACACCATTCGGAGATCACTTGTGCATTGAGTGTTTGCATAAGCTGATTTGACTGCACTGTCGGGTGATGTGACAGGAAAATCGACGCCGCATTCCATGTCATTGTCATCTGATTGCAAGACTTCGTTGCAATCTAGGCACTCCTAGACAATCACGCAGAAGGGTCCAAAGATTCTCAATGTCACATAGATGCGCAACAGAGATTCAATGGCAACTGTAGGTAGACAATGCGTTGTGGTAATGACGGGCCGCATAGTTTGCAGATCAGAATCGAAAGCTTTTTGTTTTAGTGTTTAATTAAACTGTATTGCAGTAGTCACATGAAGACTTGTTTTGTGACACAAAATCTACTGAAGAATCGTTTAATATTCTGGTCAAGTATTTCTTGTTGAGACTCAGTGAAGAGACGATATTCTAAGAAAGTAGCTGAATTTGTCTGACTAAACTATGGTGACCCTAACGGTACAGTCCCAGTGTCCCTAAAAGACATTCTCGAGACGCTAAAACGTCCCGACTTATGATCCCTCTAGTCTCGGCCCTCTAGACAAGGCATTAAACTAATTAGCATCTTCAAAAAGAGCTACCTAGTTTCAGTGTACAACGTATTACAAAGCTAGCAATGATGGCGATGATTTACGTCTGTTGTCTGAGCGCTGAGCTCTGTGAGACGTTTTCATACACGCGTGGTGATACATGCCGTTGGTATCTTCCGCGTTTAGATATCGCACTGTCTACATTGTTCTAGCCACTTAGCGACTGATCCAATCAAGAAACAAAATACTCATGGAAACTTTTATCCAGTGAAAACTCTGAGTGGTTCCGAAAATGATTATTATGCGAATAGATAGATCTCCATTTTATTTTTGATTTTCAATATATTGCTGATTAAAAGCAAATATTTTTTAGAACCTGAAAATCATTGATACACTGACATACTAGTAACCTGCATAACATGTAGATAAAAATGACTAGCAATTAAACCAGCAGCGTTACAACAACGGCAAAATGAAGCCATGAATCTCGTTCGATTACGGTGATAAACTTTAAAAAAATGATTCATTATGAAGTGCTTTTAAATGTCCCGGTTTGAATAAAGATATTGAATTGTCACATTTGTTTGCATTTATTGCAGAGTATAAAACTTAGTCAACATATTTCGTTTATTTGTGTGGAAAATATCCTGCGTGGCTAATTTAGTACCTAATTATTGAGTATTCAGTATCTTTTTCTCATTCTCGCAAACGTCAGATGAATTTAAGGCTGTAGAGGAAACGCTATTAGGAAGAGCCGTAATCGACTGCTTCAATTATCAGATGATGCCTTCTGTCAAGAGTAAACGTCAGCGCTATCTGTGATTTTGTCGAGTTGTTCACATCAACAATCAGCAATTCTGGCCTAGATGTTGGCGATGGATTTTAACTGGTACAGTCAACACGAGCGGAAAGTCAGCGTCCGATAAGACTATGAAATAAAAGCATACGTCGTGCATTAGTCCGGTGGAAATTGAAGACATCGAATTTCGAGCTTTGACCTGCACCTAGTTAGCTTTGATTTTAAAAAGTTGAAATTTAATCAATGACACAAATCCCTTTCTAACTTGAGCTCTCCTATGATGCTTAGAATCTAGGGTATCTTAACTCACTTTTAGGTTCATGAAACTCTATTTATAGCTCGAACCGCTGATAATATGAAAAAAATTAAGGCTCCCAACAAGTTATTCGTGTTCTGCTATTACAAAAGTTAACTTGTCAGTAGGTCTACGCGATATTTGAAAGATGTGACCTACCGCATGTGAGCTTATTATTGCATACATATATTCCGTATGTTTGCACATAGGAGCCTGCATTTCTGCAAACGAAAATATCTTACACTGGTAAGATAGGGAAACGTATGAAAGTGAAAGATCCTGATTTTCTTTCAAGATTATTTACACCGTAAAAGTTTAGCCGCTAAACTAGAGAATGTTGTGTGGAAAGTTTAGTCTAACAGATCAGAGATAAGTTTATTAAATTGAAATTCAACTTTTTTAATTAATCCTTCCTCTTTCTTGAGCTTGCTTAACCCCTAGCTTGGTAGTTTGGCTTCGTGTCTTAGTTACGGGAAGGACAAGTAAAATAGTTATAAAATAATAGAACTAGGACTTCTTGAGATGCAATCACGTCATATGTATGAAATGTTTTGCATTTTTCCTTAAGTAAAAAGAAATTGTGTATTTTAAAATCATATAGGCCATGTGATTATTTGATAACTAAGATAATCGTATAGTATATTTCGAGCTATACACAACGTCATTTCGAGGTTTTCAGCTGCGAAGCTGAACGACCGAGAGGCACTTAGAACACTTAATAGGATATGAAAGCTGTTTTCATGTGTAGAATCTTACAAAGTGCCAGTAAAAAGTGGGTACTTCTATTCTTCCCCCTCACTTTCCAAGTTCTCCAAAATCATCAAATTTCGCCAAAGTTAGTCACATTTGGGTTTAGAATAGACTTCATCTGTCACTGAGCGACACTACAACACGACTGAGAAGTCTCACTTGAACCCTGAGATGAAGGATTGGTCCCTTGGATACTCAGAATACAAGATACAGCTGTGATCATGACCTTCGTGTGATTGTTGTTTACAGACAAATGACGAGCAGTTGTCTAATTCTGCGGCTGTAGATGTTCTACAAGTCAGATAAGAGGAGTTTTACACACTCAACGCTGTGACGTTAGTGAGACTGCCCGTAGGAGCAAGAGAAGATCTTTGACGATGCAATACTTCCGGATACCAACAACAGAAATGTGGGGGGGGGAGAAGAAAAGAAGTACCAAAAAAATGTTATAAAATCAATCAACAGAAGTTTTAAGTTCGTTGTTCACGAACTGCGTGAGAAATGTATTTGTTTTCTATTTTTGAATGAAGACTGTAGATGTTTCAATGCGAGTTTTGATCAGTATTACCAATGCCTAATTATTAATAACAAGATATTGTTTCTCTAGATGTTTTCAAATTTTTTGAGACAGTTTTACCCATGATTCATGAACTTATATCAAATACAGAGCCTTTCCTGACGCTTTGAACTCTACGAGCGTCATATTGAAAATAAACTAATGCCGGTTTAGAAAGGTCCTCAAAATCAGTGAAATAGCTTTTCACATGGTTTCAGAAATCCAAGCATGTTTCAAAATGCGTACATGAATTTAAAAACTTGACGTTCTTCAACCACAAGTTTTGGCGTTTATTGTGACTGCCTGCATCTCTAGCTAATGAATATTATTTTTCTTCCAGCTCGACCTTCGAGTCTTATGCATTTGTCTCGCTCGATAATACGTCGGAGAGTTATTGACGTCGGAGGAGTGGATTCATTGAATCGATTAGATGATCTACATTATCCAAGTTCATTAAAGGATTACCTAAATCATCGAGTCCGCGTGGACTGAAATGAAAAACTTAGACTACCTTGAATTTTAACGCCAGACGCTCATTTTATCCTTATGGAACAGTTACTTTGAATCTGTTTCTGCTAGGTTTATACCATGAACTTTTTCTATGTTTTTCTAATTCCTGACAGTCACAAAATTATCATTAATTATGCGTGCTTTTATACCTCTACTGTAGGTTTTTCTGCATATCATTTGCTGATCTGCCTCTGCTTCACTTCTTTGACGAAAGTAGATCTGTGTATATAAAGTGTAAATGTCTTTGTGGATCGAAAACCCTTGGTTGTCATTAAGTTTGTAGATTTGTTTTTATATTAGTTTTCACTTGTTAATATCATAATTTGTCTCATATGATTCACACGATGATCTTCATTATTTGGAGTGTGTATTCGATCAGTATTTGTCGACCGATGTTCAAGAACAAATAAAATATTCGTTCAAATTTGTTGTGCTTTTATTCTTGCATGGAAATTTTAGTTACATGTCACCGATAGTAGAACCGTAAAATCCAGCTTTTGCAACAATAATTTATGCCACTCCTTACATGAGCAGTGTCCATGATTACATTTCAAGTTAATCTTGAGACGGAAAGACGTCTACTAGGCATGCAGGAGTGCTTAGTGGAGGATATGCAACTTCTTATTGTCTGATCTCATAATGCTATTCCATACCTAGATTATCAGAAAAGTGGGAGTGCAGAGTCTTATCGATCGATGCCTAACTCATAGGCTGGGGAAGCATACCGTAGCCTACATGTTTGCTTATTATGTCCTCTCCGCTTTGGATACTGCACAAGCACAGAAAACTTGTATTGACAATTTTGCTGAAAAGAAGAATGCGAATATTGGCATCATGTGGTGGCCTATTCCCCTTGAATAGACTTATGTAAAGTTTTTGTTTTATTCATTAGCCTGATAGTGAGAAAGCTGATGCGATAACAATTATCCTGGATTAGACTGCACTGTCAGCCGTTGACTGCGGTTATACAGTGTAGCAATTCAGCTTGCTTGTTATGCAAAAAAATATCAACTTGCATAGAATATTCACAAATTGGATAACATTAATTTTTCAACTTGTAGAACAAATGAAGAACAAGCTAATGAAGGTCGAGACTTTTAAAAGCAACTTGTAGTCGACTGCGTTCACTATTTTCACCATTCAGAAAGTTTTAAACAAAAGCAATTTAAAGAGCATCAACAAACTCATTCTCTAATCATCACGATGAACGTGTCAGTACACCAGGTGACATGCCACGCTCAATTACGCGTAATTAACACATGACCCTAAACATCCGTGGCTATGCATGACATTGCTGCAACATCTGTCAGCAGTCCTGTTAAAGACTTTGCGATTCATGTGTCTGCATGTATCAGAAGCTAATCAATGTGACAGGACCTCAATTTCATGCTCAGGGAAGACAGAACATGCTTATCGGTTCATGCGTTGTTCAAGCGGCAGCACAGACAACCGTAGACGACGCGCAAACTAGAAACGCTCGCCCGCGCGTATTCATAAACATTCCCCATGTTTTAACAGCATCAGATCACGTGATTTCTGACTCTTAGTGCAGCGCGCATGTACGCGCGTAGAAGAATAGAATGTCCTTATATCCACGGATGTTTGGGGTGTTCCACGCGTGGCATGGCACCTAGTGTGCCGTAATGAAGTTTCAGTGGGTAAAATCTTGATAATAGCCTATATTATAGCCTATTTTCAAATCTCAGGTGGTTATCATTTTCATAATTGCGATCCACAGCAAAATTGAAGGATTCCACTCTAATTGCTGAAAAAACTCATTGCTCTGCTCAAGCGCAGCTTACAGAAAGTCCCAAGACAAAAAACGGCAAAACAACTTATGTTAATCAATGTTTTCTCAATTCGCTTTCCATTAGATTTTCTAGAATGTGTCGATCCATATACATGCTTCGTTTCGGAGGTTTTGTGCGAATAATTTCGATGGAGTTGATTCTTTAATAAAGTTGATTCCCCTGTTTTCACAAAACATGTGTTTTATTTCCCGTGCTGCGAAAAAGTACATCGGCCCTCAGACCAAGATCTTATTGTTTCAAACTTGTATATATAGGCCTATTCATTGTCCGTGCATTCCTCCTCACATATCCTTGATAAATGCTGTGCCGGCTGAAGCGTTAGCTGCTGTATATTTTTTGTCATAGCAATATACAATTTGGCTTTTAAAGGGAGCGGATATTTTTCCTGTGACTATTCTAAATATCATTAAGTATATTTTTACAATTTATCATTGCAAGCATATATCAATGATATTGTTAGGGTACTTAGCAAATATTGGAACTTGCTTATTATCTTTAACATTAATCTGTTCAATAAGAATTCACCAAATGTAAGATATGCATATTGCTAAACTTGTGGAGAAATCTACATGTACATCATCTTCATCCACATCCACGGCATGCCTGCAACGTACACACGGAGGAATGACCGGATAAGATGAGCACGGTGGAAGAAAGCTCTGAAAAAATAGGACTTAAAGTAGAAAGCTCTGAAATAGCTGAGTTACTGTAATATCTACATGCAGATGAAGACAAACAATAATCAGGGTAGCTGGTTGCTGTAATCACGCTTTAGCATGTGTTTGTTCAATAATTTCATCATAATTTAATGTCGAAAAACGTGGACTTGCTTTTTATACAATAAGACAGATGTTTTGTCCGAAAATGATGCAGTATTTCAGCCTATTTGAAATTACGATAAAATGCTAAAAAACAGCATATTATCTTACAAAACATATGCAACAATATTTGAAAGATGTTGATTTGGACGCCCAAGCAAAGGAGGCCTGGTCTTTTTGAGACTATATGGTCAGGAACTGGACAGTTTTTTCAGACGATCAAACTGAATATTTCTATGTTTACGTTTCTATATTTATGTACATGTATTCTTGCATGTTTTACCTTTTGAGCATCAAGCATCACGCTATTGCTATAGTAGGCTGTACAGTGTGATATTTGAAATTTGCATTTTTGATCACTCGTGATTTTCTACTTCCACAAAACACGTGTTTTGAATAAGCATGCTACCAGAAAAATGCACTGACTTCAAATTTGCTAGACACTACAAGCGTGTTTCGTGAAATAGTCATTGTAATTACTTGAACGCAGACCAACAGTTGCATAATCGACAACTCTAAGCTCGATCATCCATTTGAATTCATGGCAATTTCTTTTGATAAAAAAGCTCCGTCACCTTTAACTGACCTGACATGTGCCATTGTGTGAGATTCTTTCAAGCGACATCGGCTTATGATACAACCCCACGATGGGGACAGCTAGAGGGCTTCGATGCTCTTCAGATTTCGTATGGTCATTTCTATTTCAATACAGATAATTAGGAAACCCTTAAGGTTCCAACGCAGGTCAATAACATTGGACAATCACCAGACAATTACATGTTGCCAAAGTTTTGTGAGCAAGGACGCATCAAAGAGCAAAAGCACCTCTACTGCATATGTTTATCATAGAGAAGTATATCACGCATGAGTAGCAGCTCCGCATTCATTAAATCCCCGATGTGTATGCAGTTTCGATTTTATTAAATGAACTCGAGTTGAGACTAAATACCAAAATATCAAATCGTTTATTTCTCAAAAGAGAGAACACGAGAATGAGATGATAAATAATGACTTTTTCATATATAGAATGATGGCAAAGATGATATTCTACATTTACATAATGGGATGAAATGTAAAGAAATGACAATTGAGGCACTGAAAGGAGAGGACATTTGAATTTCAATATGAAGTGGTATTTGCAAATTGTATTTACAAATGGTATTTACAATTGTATGAATTTAATCAAAGCACAAGTCATAAATTGTACAAACGCAATTGGAGATCTTGAAAATTTATTAATGCAAACGGCCTGGTATCAAAAATTTGTCAATTGCATCCCAAAACTTGCCTTAATGCTTTATCCTAATCATTAACGAGGTCTGGAACGAGAATTTAATCCTCTGACACCTGAGAGGGGGGGTCTAGTCGACCCCCTTTACAAATTTTCAGTTTACCTCATGAAATCGACATCAAATCATTAGCAGAGTTGATTTTAAGTATAATAGTGATGTTTAGTGTAGCAAGTTGATATAACTAATCCTTTGAGCATTTTTCAGCCTTCTCAGTAAACAGATGCGAAAATGTGGTGTTTTTGTAATTCAACGACACTTAGCACAGTATCAGCTGCACTAGGAGTCGGTTTTTTCAATGTTTGCTGTCGCCATGTAACCTCAGTTGATTCTAATGAAATAAATTCATTCCATGCAGCATAACTCCGACATTTGGACACTTCTATTCAAATTTATCCATGTCAATCGGAAATAGGCCTAAACTGAGCTATAATTGCTGCATTTTTAGACCATCAAAACAGCTGTGGAGATCTCAAACTCATCAATTACTGCTGTGAAAACTTTGCCAACAGTCCGTTTTTGCGGTTGAACTATGAATATAATGATAGCGTTCAATCTGAACATTGATATATGCTGATTTGTTCATGTAGGCCAACTAGTCATGCACGACATGTGCGAAAACGAAATATTCACATTTTACGATCTTCTAGCATAACCCACATCCACGAGCATGATGCAAGCATTGAACAAATGATTTTTACTCATTATGCACCATCGTGGACATGCACAAAATCATTTTTCATTAGATAGTAAAAAATGTTATGGGAATTTCTACACCCTCTGAGACCTGAGGGGGGTCCAGTGGACTCCCTTGGCCTATCTACCATACTTCGACTTGTTCAATTGAAATGAAATAACACATGCAGATTCATTGTCAAAAATGATGGTTTTACATGGGCATCAGCGTTTGATAGATCATCAGCACAAAGTAAAATAGAAAAATATGGCTCCGGGGTCCACTTGACCCCCTCAGGTTTCTGATGAGGGTCAATATAGTGCACTTAAGATACAAATATATACATACATTATGCATTATGCATATACAAAACGTAGTAACCAACACTTCAAAGAATCTGACCTGAAAAGGAGCGCATGATGATAGAATTTCAGATGATTTACTGATGTTCCGGACCTCGTAAGCTGGCTGACGCAAGTGATATCAAAGTTTGACTGAAGTCCGTATCGCGATGTTTCATCTGTTATTGCAGTTGAGTTGCGTTTATGCAGTTATTCGTGTTGTAGCAATGTCTTAGTTCTGACGTCAATTGCTGCCTGGGTAAATTTACTTAACTTCACAATGCTTTCTATATCTAAATTCTCTACAACATTTCATAGAAATCTTGCTTCATGATATCAATAATAAAAGGACGGGATTTGTGATCTGATATTATCATACATCGAGCATTCACAGATAAAGTGGAATGCAGTTTCTATTGTTCCATGTTTGCAGAAGCTACATATTCTGTCTTCGTAATGTTATCGATTTCTGTAAGTTCCCGTTTTTACAGCTAAATCATGATTTCCGCACATCATTATCAACAATGGTCGGATATTTTTCTGTCTTAAGTTAAGACACGACAGCGTCGAGACCGCGAAGCGGTCGAGACGCGTAAGGCGTGCATTATTCTAACCAGCTTAATGCTACAGTCCACTGTACATTATGACGACACGCTGCGCACTCTTCTCACCTCAGTCGAATCTATAATGATGGACATTCGAAACAATTGATGAGTACTTGTCCACGGTGCTTATTGATTTATTGATTCAATCAAGCTCCGAGCGGAGCCAAGTAAACAAAGATCAAAGTCAAAGTAATTCTGTCATAAAAAAGCAAGTCTTCGTGTAAAACAATTGATCGTGCGAGCATCTACACAAAAACCAGGTAAGTCATTCTATCTAGAAACGACACGGTGAGTGAAAAAGTTACACCGATTAATTAAACGAGCGCGACGACGTAGGAGGCGATATGTATGTCCACGTGTTCGAAAATAATTGGAATACGCAAAGAAACTTAGTACGTTTAGATCTACGAAGACTTTCATGATCTTGAGCATGACAATCATGTCCGTGCGTTGTCTTCGCTTTCGAAGAGATGAAATATTTACAGTTATCAAGCGATCTTCATAGTTCACATCTTTCATGCCACGCAAACACTTGGTAAATCGTCGTTGGACTTTTTCAACCGCGTCGGAATCCTTCACGAAGTAAGGTGACCATACAATTGATGAGTATTCTACGATTGGCTGAACATAAGACCTGTACAAAGTCAACATAAAATGATTGCCAAGAAATTTGAATGCCATTCTGATGGTACCAGCCATTTTATTGGCTTTGTTAGCAACACGGAAACACTCTTTACTCGGGCTTAGATTGTCGGAGATGAGAATACCAAGGTCCACAATTTCTCTCACATTTGGGATAGCGACGTTGTTTATGTTGTAAGACTGTCGAGGGTTATTGTCACCAAAATGAATACATTTACACTTGTCTGGGTTGATGGATAACAGCCACTTTTTACTCCAATTTAATGAGCAATTCAAGTCATCTTTCAAATGAATGGTAGAAGTACCTGACGACACCGGTGAGTAAAAACGAACATCATCCGCAAATTTTGGAATGAGCGAGTACCCGTTACATGAGTTTTCAATACTGTCTACATACAGCAAAAACAGCGTAGGACCCAGTACACTGCCTTGGAGCACACCACTAGATACACTTTTTAAGTCTGAATTTGAGCAATTGATTCAGACATATTGCTTTCTGTCACACAGAAATGATGTTAGCCATCTCAGTAAAGTACCAGAAATATCAACGAATCTTAACGGTTAAAATATGCGGAATCTTATCAAAGGCTTTACAGAAGTCAATATAAATTGCGTCAAAGCGGTTTCCATTATCTACAGATGATGAAATGTAATCAAGAAAAGTGAAAAGAGCGGTGGTGCTTGATCGACCAGGTAAAAAACCATGTTGTGAGTTATTTAATGAGGACTGTGAGATGACATGATCAAGAGTAACACACTTAATAACTCTCTCTAATAACTTACAAGCTGAAGAAGTAAGGCTGATGTGTCTGTAATTAGAACATTCCGACTTGCAACCCTTTTTAAAAATCGGGATTACGCAGTCAACGTTCCAATCAGACGGAACAAACCCTTGTTGCATGAACAATACAAACAAACGGCTGAGAAAATTTATGGAACATGGACCACCTTCAATTAGCATTTTATTTGAAATACCGTCAGGGCCAGGCGTTGAAAAAGGATTCAAACTCTTTAAATGAAAGCGAACAATATTTTCAGTGACAATTACATTTGAGATTTGATGGGAAACTGGGCACTCACAAGTGGGAGGAGTAACATCATCAATACAAAAAACCGAAGCAAAAAAATCATAATATAAGTGTCTGCAATATCGGAGTCATGCAGTAGCGGATCCAAGGGGGGGGGTTCATGGGGTTCAAACCCCCCCCTCGGAGTTGAAGGACTTTTAATATAATTGCTACTTTTCCTGCATTCATACAAATTTATATCAGATGATCTACAGTGAACTGGAAGTTTAAGTGTAAAACAAAACTCAAATCCATTGGACTTGGCATTCTTCTATTCTGACCAAGCACATTTCTTAACACATGGGAAAACGATTCCGCAAGGCATAGGGCGAAGCTGATTATGTCATTCCACTAACAAGCAAAGTAATTGAAACTCGCCATCAACACAATTTTCTTTGGTCTGAATTTTAACGATTCTTTGCTGATGGTATTAATTTAATGGGTTATCAGCGTCGTATGCATCTTCAGTTCTGCTTTTATTGCCTGTGCATAAAATGTTTAACGCATTTGCTGATAATATTTCGCACATAGCCTGAAGCAATTCAAGTGTTGCGGCGGTCATCGTTTGTGGACTTCCTGCTGAGGGATAACGCGCTGGGAGATTTTATGAAACAAAGCCCGTGGGCTGTTTCCATTAACCGAAGCAGTGTCGCCCCCCAGGTGAGTTTGATCCGTGCGTACATGTTTATAACTGCACTTTTTCCAATCAACACATTTTAAATGTGGTTTCTTGCATTTCATTTGTTCGCCAATGTAATATAAAAGTAACCGAGTTTATCAATTTATCAGCCTCAGTAATTTGTGACTCGTTACATTACACGAAACTTTCTGACCTATTTTGAAAACGTGCAATTTAATTGATCAGTAAGTACAGGCCTCAACATGAATGACTTGAATGTTCAATTCAATGAAATGATGAAATCTCATTCAAGGTCGGTGATACAATATACGGTATGGAGTAACCTCCACAGCGGCACCAGAGCCCTGTCGCTGCGTCGTTTCTGACAGCAGATTCGACTTACTTCGACGTGACAACCCTCGGCCCCGGGAATAATTCCTGGGTGGTTGTCTTTGGTGGGAATGCGTTAGAGTAACGCTAATGAAGCAGTCGAAGGAAGAAAAACTCATGGGCTTAGATGTATCACCGACTCGGCCACTAGACATAGGATGCCCCTTAGTTAAGTTGGCCACCTTAATAACGTAGTATGACTTCTCCACCCCTACCTTGTTCGGATGACCTGTCTGGGGGTAGTGTTGAATGCAGCGACTTCGACAGTCAGTGAATCTAACAGGCACCCTGATCAGATTGACCATCTGATAGGACCGGCCTGATAGAGGAGACGGAAGTTTAATGCTGCAATCAATTCGCCAGCAGCTCCGATCGTGGGATGATGGTCTCGTCTCATCTTGGAGGTAGTTAGGTTAAGAATTAGGACCCAATAAATCTCCATGACACACACACACGAAAACTCAAGATAAGAACCTTGTTTTGATATGTCTTCGCTTATTACTTGTATTCCAACTGAATATTAATTTAATTTGCATTTTATAGTTATGCAGTCTACACTGCATCAAGTAGATATGAATTTAGTAAGATGGCTGAAAGTGCAGATGTATGCATGTATTGGAAGCCGAGAGAAACAGATATATAAATGATTTTAACAATTGACAGGATCTCCATTCAGGACAAATGTAAGACAGCAATTTTTAACACTCTGACCTTCAAAAGGATCTTATACAATTATTTATGCTGATAAACGTAATTAATGTGTTCACGCTACTTTGTACACCTATTTCTGTATCTTACTTTGCCGTGGTGCTTTAAGCACTTATGGGTGTATTAAAAGAAATAAATTGATAGTAGGCCTAATATTGACTTGTACGTCTATCAATCATACCTAATTTCAGAACCTGCTGGTGATAATTATTCGTATCCATGGAACCACCTAGAAAGAAATTGAAATCTGCGAATCAAGTACAAATAACGTCTTTCTTCAGGTAATTGAATGATCCATAAATGAGGTTTATTAAAAAGAATAATTCTCCTTTCAGAGATCAGAGGAAAACTAATAATAACAAACAGACGGCTGAGGTGTGATCGAGTCTCTAGTCAAATCTTATTAGTTGTTAGACGAAACTTATTAGTTGTTATTTATCATGTACATAGATTTAGGTAACTATGTCAAATGTTGCACTGGAATGACCTGCGTTGACAATCTAAAGAAGATACAGCTGAAATAATTTGAGAAAAACACATTTTGTGTACGTCCGACAGATTTTGGTGGAAAACTTTAGCACAGGATTTCTTGAAGAATATCTTCCAAACAAGAGTCAAATTGAAATAATATTATTGCAAATATAAATGATTGATACTTTGGAAGCTTTCACGATTGCAGACTTAATTTTCACATAGTGGCATTAATAAATAGAGCCGAAAATCTGTCGGACGTACAGCGACGCGTTCGAAAGGCTGGTATATTATCTGAGGTGATCACTTCATCAAACTTTTTGCATAGAAAGATTGCGTGGGTACCACATTCTCATATTAAGATGGCTTTTCCATAATCATTCTAATTTTCAGTGAACTAGGAACGAAAATGTGTTGTACGTCCGACAGATGACTTTTTGAAAAAATTGAACTTCAAAGCAAATTTCCAAAGCCAATGAGAATCAAGAGGTCGAATAAATAACTGCTCCCGATGATTTTGGGTATTACCTTGTAATTTCTGACAATAAAATTTTTAGAAAACTAAAATATTTTTTGATATGGATGATGACCAATTTCGTAACAGACCCACATTTAGACCTTAGATTTTTAGCCGTTAGCATTTTGCACATTAGATGTATTTCCCGTTCTGCTAATCTTAATTATTCAAATATTGCTTATTTTTTCAGACCTAAGACAACCGCTGACGAAACGTACAATGATGGAACATCTGAAAAAGTGACAAGTCAAGAGTTGAGCATGAGTGATTCCGCATCTGTCAGTGGATGTGCTGAGAATTCGCGTTCCCCTCAAGCCTCGACCAGCATGAACATACTTAGTCCATCTGCTGAAGTTCATATTCCACTATGGGACATCGGAATTGTTGCCTCAAGACAGACCTCAGTCAGTGCCGTTACAGATACCGAAAAATATCACTATTTGATGTATGCCTACGAGGGAAGTAATTATGCGACATACTATGTTAGCAAAAAAGGAAAGCAGGTGCCCCTCACGTTTCAATCATCATGGCTCAAGGAATACAGTTGGTTGACATACTCGCCGTCTCAAGGTGGCGGATATTGCAAGTATTGCGTTTTCTTTGCGAAACCATCGGCCAGGTCACTCTGGGTGTTCTAGTAAAAACCCCCTTCAAAACATTTAGCAAGGCTAAAGGAAAAGATGGCTACCTGACAAATCATGACAGCGCTCATTTTCATCATGATGCAATTGTCTTAGGCAAGTCGTTTTTGGAAGCCTACAATAAACCAGAGTCCAGGATAGACAACCGCATCGACCAACAACGTAAGGAGCTGTCAGACAAAAACAAGCACATACTGTCTTGTATAGTAGATGACATCAGACTTTGTGGCATGCAGGGCCTGCCTTTGAGAGGACACAGAGACGATTCCACGGCGGATCCCAACACCAATAGAGGTACTTTCCTTGCTGTTTTGGATTACTCTGCCAGGAGAGACGAGATCTTGCAAAACCATCTCGAATATGGACAGAAAAACCAGCGATACACATCCAAAACAATTCAAAATGAAATTATTTCAATTATTTCCAACAACATCAGAGAAAACGTCATGCAGCCTCTGAAGAAAGTACCATACTACAGCATCATTGCAGACGAAGTCACCGACCCTCATGGCAATCAACAGATATTGTCATTTTGTTTGAGATTCATCGAAACATCTGATGACAACCGACATCCGGCCCATATCAGAGAAGCATTTATCGACTTCTGCTACCTAGAAAGAGCGACTGGTCAAGCTGTATCGTCAGCCATTTTTGAACTGCTTAAAAAGCATGAGCTTGATATAGGTAATATGCGTGGCCAAGCTTATGATGGAGCTTCTTCTATGTCCGGTGAGAAAAATGGCGTTCAAGCTATCATTAAAGAAAGAAATCCTCTCGCGCTCTACACCCACTGCCGCTCACATGTACTAAGTCTTGCCATTGGAAATTCATGCTCTGTTCAACCAATCAATCATATGGTTGAGGTCATCAATGAAGTATTCTTATTTTTTGACCATTCTCCAAAGAGACAGCGCTTCTTCGAATTTGTCCTTGATGTCTACTCTCCTAACAGCAGAGTAAATAAGCTCAAAGGTCTTTGTAAAACCAGGTGGACAGAAAGACACGACTGCCTAGAAACTTTTCATGCTCTCTATGTATATATCTACACCACCTTACATGCAATTCATGATGCTGATCAGTATCCAGACCTCGAGGAGGCAAGAGAGAGTGGTGAAAGATGGAAGTGGGACGGAGCAACTCGAATCACAGCAGAGGGACTGAAATGCTCAATGATGTCTGGTTGCAACATAGTTGCACTAATAGTTCTCCTCAACGGTCTAGATCCACTTAAAGGGCTCAGTGCAAAACTACAAAAACGTGATGCAGATGTAGTGACTGCGTATGGCAGCATTGATAAAGCCATCAACGAAGTCTCTGGTCAAAGAGCGAACATTGATACGCTATGGATAGATTGGTTCGAAGATGCTGCGAAGATTGGTGCAGACATTGGAGCAAAATTTGATCTTCCTAGAACTGCAAAATTCCAGAAACATCGACCAAACACGCCTGCTGATAATCCCAGGTAATCTACTCAGTGCTAACTAATTCAAATTAGTGTTTCAACTATTAATAGCTATTAAGTGATAAAATGTAATTAATTTAATCAATGTTTAAGAAAATTGATTGATAATAGCTATTTTCTTCACTCTTAATACAAAACATTTTGCATGAAAATAAGTCGCATCGGTACTCAACATACAGACACTATGCCTCTCACATAGGGCTACATGTATAATATTGTGCAAACTTCACATATCTATGATTATTATTCAATGTTTCAGCACATACTACAGACGAACAATCGGGATACCGTTCATGGATAATCTGGTTCAACAGATGAAAAGTCGATTTTCGACTGAGAATAGAAGGGTGACCGCAATAATGTCACTGGTTCCCCGTGTGATCTGCGAATTGAGTGATGCTGATATGGAACTATTGGAAACTCAATTACAATTCTGGGACGAAGATATGCCCTCTCCTGACAGTCTTAAAGTAAGCATATGCATAATCTGTACGTACACAACTGCACATTATTCATATTTTAGCTACATGTAATTATTCTTGAGTAACATAATTTGGCTCCGATATCAATGCCATCAATTTGAGGTTCAGGGAAGCTATATGTTAATGAAATCCATGAAACCTGCCGAGCAACAAGGATAAATGTAAAGCTTATCAATCGTTGATATTCCGATATCTTGATATGTGCATGTTTGATATTTTAGTGCCATTGAATTTTGATTTCCTTGATATCTTCATGTTTTGATGATATTTTAAATTTGTGTCCTAGATTCTCTGATGTGTGAACAGGCCGTTATACTGGCGAAACTTTATAAATTATAACAAAATACATTCAGCAGCTTAGATTGATTTATTTTTGCTTTATCAAATTTTGGTTGATTAAACCGACAATGATTGCAAGGATCAATCATTTCGTACAATCGTAGAAAAAGTTTGTCTTCCTTGCTTTGTAGAGAGAACTACGTCGCTGGAAATCATCATGGATCGAGAACTCGACTTCAGCGACTCCAATTCCTGCAAACTTGGTTGACTGTCTGAACCATGCTGATGCTGACGTCTACCCCAACATCCGACAGCTTATCCTAGTAGGATGCGTCTCTCCAATTGGTTCTTCAGAGGCAGAGAGATCGTTTTCTGTTCTCAGACGTCTGAAAAATCATCTCAGAAGCACCATGTCAGAGGAAAGATTGGCGGGACTGACAATGATGGCAGTGCACTATCCTGAAGCGTCCGGTCTCTCGTCTGAACAATTAATTGAACGCTTTATTAAACAGCACCCACGAAAACTTTTTTGCCAATCGATCTTGTTTGATTGAAAAAAATCATTGATTAAAAACCAACAGATTATGTTCTCATTTAATACTTCCGTATCAAGGGAAATTCATATTATTGATTTTTGGTATACATGTATTAAGTACATGAAGTAATACAGGTCAATATTATTGCATACTTCACATCATTTTTGCATTGTATCAAGAATTTAATAAAGACCGATTTGTAAGTACATTATATTTATTACAGGAAAATAAGCTGTTCCAAAAAATTTTCAGTATACGACGTTTTATAGTGCCAAACCCCCCCCTCAACAAAAAGCTGGATCCGCGCCTGTCATGTACAGCAAAATAACCATCAAGTTTCAAAACAGGCACTATAGAAGGTTTACAAGAACGTGAGGAGCCTATGTATCTCCAGAAAGTTTTGGGATGTCGCTTGCAATTGCTAGCAATTAAATGTGTTGAAGACGCGGAGGAATCATATGCTTTTCTATAACCACTGATCAGCCTAATGTAAAACTTTTCTGGACAATAGCAGTAGATAAATGCCATTCATAATAATTCGATTTCTTTGCATAGAAATAACAAGGTGCTGGGTAGCCAAATATAGAAATCTCAAAGTGAATGCTATCTAATCGCTGTTCAAAATGTCAAAGCCATAATGGTATATTAGGTAGAGTGGCAACTCCGCATTTATTAAATCCCCAATGTGTCTACACTTTTGATTTTATTAAATGAACTCGAGGAGGATACATGTTGGTAATTGTTACTAAATGTGAGATATTCAAAGTTTTGCAGTTCTGAAGAAATTGGCACGGAATTGAGTGATCATGAATGTAATGCAGAAGGAATGATGGTACTTTGCAGATCCTCAGTGTCATGACAGCCTGGGAGAGTCAGTGTTAGTTAAATAAGCAATTCGATGGGTTCCTATTACATTCATGTTCAACCTCAAGAGTATTTGCTTAAGTGTGATCGTGTCACAGGCAACCTGCCACTGGTAGAGCAAAATCACATAATCAAAGACAATGATTTCAATTTACTTTGAAGGATGCAAATGGGTCCACATCACTATTCAGATTCAAGAAATGAAACATGAATTTAGTGAATCACAAAATCAAGCCTGTGAAAATTGAATTAAAAAGTTGGAGAAAGCACGAATAATATCGCGACTTCTTCATGAAGACTTCCATTATAATACGGATCATGAAATTCCTTTGATAATCAGCTTAATTTTCGCTTACAATATAGGTAGGATGCTTATTAGCAAATATTCATTCCTTTTGATATCCTACTTGTTTCATATTACTTACAAGGGTGCGTCATCTCGGTAGTATCTAAATTTGCAAAATTTTGACTTTTTGAAAACTGCTCAAATAATTTTTTGGACCATAGGAACGCAATCTCCGCAAAAACTGAATCTTTTGATATAGAAAATTTCACTGCATACATATACTTTTTGTTGAGTCGACACTCTACCTATCCCTAGTCGCCCGTCCATGGATATTTATGGATGATTTCATGCATGTATCAGAAATCAATCATGCATGGGAATGCATGATTCATGCATGGGAATGCATGATTCATGCATGGGAATGCATGATTCATGCATGAGAATGCATGATTCATGCATGAGAATGCATGATTCATGCATTCCCATGCATGAATATTATCCATGATCCATTAAGTATCAATGATTTATCAATGTGACATTTGATGTTGCTCAAAAAATCATGCATGATTTTACGATGCACTTGATGAAGTTGACCATGGTCCCCAGGAAGGTGGAGTGCGCTTTTAAACAGCACGATCGATACAGAATTGAATTCTCCAACTGAGTGTGGAATAGACCAGGTCGTGTTAGAAATATGCAATGATTCATTGCACTTGCCGACTGGGGTGCTCGTAATCACAAATGGGTTCTTCACATATATTTCTATTCAATTCATTTCTGGATCGATCATGCGGTTCAAAAAATGAATTTCACCAACCTGACGCGCCACTACGTTTTCATCAATTGCATGGTAAATCATATCTGATTTGCATGCTAGAACTACCTGAAATTCACATATTAAGGAAATAATACATAGCTCATTATGGTATGAATAGATTTTATCTATAACAAAAAACAATTAATCAGTGTAAACATGGAGGCTACAAAACATAACGAAAAAAGTTCACTTCATATAACGAACTTGTTCGCTAGTCTTTCTCTTTACAAACATTGAGATTCTTCTGAAATTGGATAATAAAAGCTAAATTAAGTTGCATAAAAGAAAAACAGAGCAAACCTTCAAAAGAGTCAATTCAAAAAATTAAAATTTGAATTGTTTTACATACTTTTATCCCAGGCACAGCCGCAGCAGCCAATTCAAAGTTCTGGGGTTGACTCTAACAAAATTTATAACTTAATTAAAAACAGAATTAAATTCAGTATCCAACAGAAAAATTACATCTAATTCGCCATTAGGAGACCTGTTCTGGTCTCTAGGATTCTATGAACTGGAATTACACTCGGAAATGATAGATACGCTAAGATACATGCGTTTGTTATGAAGATATAATCTCACTGTATAATCCATGCTATACTGGGTCTAATATATATGAAATGCAATACATTCATAGACGACAAATTCACGAAGCATTCACGATAATCATGGTGACATAACGTTAGGACATTGCAAGACTTGAAAAATGCATATACACGATAGATGTAATGATTATCAGTAAGTCATCGGTATAATTTGCCATCATAAACAGCCACTGACACTTCAAGGGGCCATATATGTATAGTGATAAAACGATAGCCACGTTTGATGTCGAAGATTCTGACACACAAGTATGACATGCATAAACTCAATGGATTCCAAAAACACAAAAGATTATTTCGCAGTATTCATCCCATACAATTCGCACGAAATATTGAAAGATCAACCATAATCAATCCAATTGCACACATTGACGCAGTGATCAGCAGCGAGTACCGAAAGTTAATAGAGGACAAAGGAAGTAAAGCATCAAATGTGGAGATCACCACGAGCATTAACCACCTGCAACGAAACGAAAATTACAAGTATGTTATTTTAAAACCATTGTAGGGGCTGTCTGCAATTGACGTCAAATAGGAGGGGGAGGGGCTTACTCAAAATTGGCATTTGATGTTTGACTTTTACTGATTAAGTCACCTTTTATGAATACATGATAGCAACTGTATACCAGATTTTCCAAAAATTCACACTTGTCTCTTTCAAATTTCGGGACACGCGCGGATCAGTAGACAGATTCTTTATTGATTTAAGATGACCAAATTGTAGTTGAATAGAATATCATTTTCAAATAATCATTTAATTGTTCCTCATAAACAGCCTATAAAAAATCGAAAATAGCCGATGCTGTTTGTGTTGAAAACATATTCTCAAATTTTCGTCGTCCCCTGACGCGGTCTGAGACAGACGAAAGTTTGGGAATATATTTTCAACAGCATCGGCAATTTTCGATTACTTAAAGTGATCATTTATTTCCATTCTTATTTCTAGTTCATTATGTAATCACGTGTTTTATATCCATCAATATTCGATAAACTCCTTTTATATCATCTACATCGTAGGCTACACTAAATGATGAAAGTCATGTAACGACTTAGAATTTCTGAGCTGCAGAGAAAAGAGAATGACCTAATCCCATTTTCAAACAGCCACAAATTTTGAAAATGATTCCTCTTTTAAAATACATACTTTAATATACAAGTAAAGAATGAGCTGCCAAACTCAGAAGCACCAATTATGACTTTCAATGAAATTGGAAGAACATGTGTATCCGGGAAAACGACCACCTTCAACGTCAATCCACACAAAAATGCCTGTTAAATGATCATGATAATTGCAACTTACCAGGAATAACGAGACCACTTTAATTGAGCTGCAGAAAAGCCCGAAACATCCCATGCAATTGAGAGAATCCGTGTAATGGGAAAACAACCATCTACAAAGAAGGGATTAAGTACAGACTGATCAACATAATAGTTTTACATTTACAGAACAACTATTACACAATTAAATCAAAAATTCCAATGAAAAAAATACATGCACTTAAGTTTTTCACTTTTATCTATAGATCAGTGGTCGGGCCAGAGATTTTTCCGTTTTTTTTTGCAGCTCTACAAAATTTTCGCAGGCCTACTAATACCAGCAAATTATAGTATCATATTTCATGATTATGAAGAGTAAACACCGCTCTTATCAAAACTTGACCAACGCCCAATATCTGTCGGGACAAACTGATTTTTCAAAATGTCTTGTGCAATCTCCGCAAATAAGTGCTTTCTTGTAATAAGCCAGATTTTTCGAAAGTAACTACGTTCCGTCAGTGATGACTCACAAAAGATTTTTCGCAAATATCTGATTTCAGAAACTTGCTACTACTGCCATCTACTCTTTCTTAGGAGCCATTTTGTTAATACTTAACTACCTAAATTATAAAAAATAAATAGATAAATGAACGTTGTTTATACTCGGAAGCACATTAGGCACGGAGCCTTTCTTCCATGTGGCCGAGTTGTCATTTACCACTTTCATTCTTTTCCGTGCTGAGTGTTTAGCAAGAATGCAGAGTGTACCTATTTTAAAAGTCTTAGGTTTGACCCGACCAAGATTTGAACCAAGGTCTCCCGGACGCAGAGCGAACACTCTACCACAAGGCCACAGCGCCTGTTCCTAAAAGATAAAACTGGCATTTTGTTACCGAATCCATCTTATCAGCTAGTACATACATGTGCATGTAGCAAATATAGTCAAAAGTCACTAACCTTACAACTAAACCACCAACAAAAATTTTACAACAAAAATTCTTGTTATTACATGTCATTTAAGACATGATCCGTTCCAGTTGATAACAGGCGCTGACAGGAAGGTCACAACAAAAGGAGATAAACCAATCAGCAATTGACAGAAAGCAGAAGTTTTCATCAAAAGAAAACAAGTAATAATTACGGATCGAAAGAGAAAAAGTAGATGATGCAGAAATTCAGCGGTGTGGAAATCTTGACTTGTAAAGATGCAACAATCATATACATGAAAACATTGAGCATGATGTCTCTGAGTATGATCAAGTATGATGTTCTCTTTCCATTGACTCCTCCTGCTCCTCACGCTGCTGTCTTGCTTGGTTTTCCATTAATATTGCACTGGTATTTCCCATCAATTCTCTCTGTCTCGGAATGCATCGAGCTTGAGGGTATAGGTCCACCCCAAATTTCCAGGCACCTGGAGGAACTGAAATCGATCAGTGGCGGCGACTGCACAAGCAACAAAATTTTTGCATCTGCTTGCAGGAAATTACAGGAATAATTGGTAGTCGCATTAATCTGATGATCACATTATTTCTGCAACAGACGAAGGTCTTAGACCGAAAACTTGTGTGCCAATGAATCTAATTCGAGCAGAACAAAATGTGCTTTCCTGCAGTATTATCAACTCCGGCTCGATAGTTCTACATCATATTAATGTTTTCCATTCCCTCGTGTTTCTTTTTGTCCGATGCCTCTATCTTTTATCTCTTAGTGATCTGAAGCATCGAATTTATTGTCACAAAATTATTTTCCTTTTTTTGCTGTAACTGTTTTCCGCTTTTTTTGATGGTGATCTGTCCTCTTGTTCTTTAAAACAAGCCTTGGAATGCCGCTTGGCCAACGACACTTTTTACGAAGACTGTCTGTGGTTGGCAACGTGTGGCAGAACCATAGAAATTGACAACAATAAACAGACAACTAAAAAGATAAAATTGCTAACTTCAGATAAACAGTTTATTTCTATGGGCAGAACTGATTGTCGGCAGCTAGGTCAACGCTCACACACTGTTGATCAAAAACAGATGTCTCGAGATTCGGACATTTCATTTTTATGGACTTTGCATCATTTAAGAGAAAATTCCAGAACAGTCTATTTTCCAGGGTCAGCTATGAAATTTTCTGCCTATGTGGTATAAAATGTGGTACATTTTTTGCAGCATCCACGTCTTTAGAATGCGCTTTCAAATTTTCTGAATGGAAGGTAAGAACCGTTTGTAAGATGAGAGTACATTCATTTAACATCACTCATCGCTTGATTTGATCTTTTCGGGTGATCTTAAAAACCACCAGCTGTTCGAGGATATTTTGGACAACTTAATGGCAATGCAACTGATAACACAAGGCTAGACATTGTGTTTTCTGCATCCATAAGAGCCGTTGCATCGTTAGCTGAATATCAAAAATATGAGTAAATCGTATAGGAAGTGTGGAGCGCTTCAAATGACTCCAGTTGCGTTCAGAATTTCAGGCATCGAGCGAGTGTACAAAATGAATTTCAATGCATATATCCGACAACAATACTCATATTAATTTGAATTTTATTTGTTTTGTCTATACATCAATTGAAAAATTATTTGAAATCAAGTCGGTTATCATTCTTCTATAGAACTATCGGCAACTTCTTAAACATGGCTTTGACAGCTTCGTATGCGGTTACAACATCCACAGTAACTCAGTAGATGCTCGGAACTACTGCTGCAATTCTTTTATTTTACTGAATCTGTTACAAGATGTAAGACGCTGTGAATAATATGAATGAAGCTTTAACTAAATGATAACATAATGAATAACATGCTAATTAGTTGTTATTAGTTTGCCTTTTCCATCCTGTAGACCAGTGTTTATTCTATAAGACAACATAGGTTCATTTAAATGTAAGAATTACAAGGTTCAATTTTTCGCAGGACCAAGTCAATTTTTTTCCCAGCGAGTTCATTTTTTTAAACATTTTCGCAGATGGTCCGACCACTGCTATAGATCTGCCATTTAATATTACGTGCAATTATATACAGATTTAGATACTTCTATATATAACGAAATTATCAACCGACCTTTTGATATGGCATATTTGAATTAGTTAGCATTGCTCAGTTAACCGGACTGTTCAAGGTCAATGACATACGGTAGTCTAGTCATGTCAAGTTTTGATAATGCCATGAATTTGGAATACATGCACATGTACTCGCTACGCAAATATATTTTGGTTTGATCAGTCTGAAATTGACAGATATTCTCATCTGGTACAGAAAGAAGGCACAAATATAAAAAGAAGAACTAGGCCTACATGTAAATAATATCAGGATTTCTGTTGAAAAACTGTAAAACATACGCGTGTATTTAACGAAAATCAGAAAACAATTAAAAAAATAAATCTACTAGTGCAAAAAGTCTAAACATAGCAACTCCTTAATTACATCTCTACACAAATTTGCATCATCTTCTTACTTAATATGGGCCTATAAAAGCAATGAGTAGGCTTTTGAACAAGATGCCAACAAGACGGCCCCAATCATTACAACAATCCTTCACTCGTTCACAATCAAGTCAATGTCATCATCTAAAGAGCTAAGTGAACTGTTACAATCTTCACAACACGGGGTGTGAAAGACGGTTTCTCAGTTTTGTGTGTGTCGGTGCGCATAAGCTGAATACTCGCTCCGTACCAGCACTGGATGGAGGGCAACTGTGGACAGCAGCTGCAAGCTCAGCAAATTTTCACTAAGACGTTTTCATCCGCATTTACTTGGACGAACCGCCAAACTTGACGGCTTACATATTTTTGATTTCACTTGAAAAAACAGGTGATATGAAAGATATGCAAGACAATAAATCAGTTATCGTCCGCTAAGCTCCTTTATCCTTTTACCGACGACAAGCAGATTTAGATGTTACCTGACTTCTGACTGCACCCTGATAAATAATGGTCTTCAAGAAAGAAACCTTCACCGAGCGCAAACATCACTGATAAACAGGGGCAATGAAAAATTAATTTCAAATAATTGCTAGGGATTTGCTACAATTAGGTGCAATTAAATAATTTCTCAATTGACGAAATTAAGCTGACAATCCATTTGATTTTTTGGATAAAATTATTGCAATTAATTGGTCGGCCTACATAAACGTACATTACCTATATATGCGGGGATGAGAACGGGCAGTTAGGGGCTCTGACAAAAAATCAACTTTTTGAAGGGCCCTCACGGAATCCTCTAGAATTCCGTGGGCCCTAAATAGAAATTCATTATAGAAATTCATAATAAAAAAATTCATTATAGCCTTTCAAGGGACACTGACGGAAACGCGTATCCGCTAAAGATTTTCATCCCTGTTATGCGAAGTTGCATGCTCTCTATCAATATCAATTTTTGAAGGCTGTAGTCATGGTATTTAATTTTAAAATTTAAATTCTACAATCATTTGCAAATAAGAATGACCAATAAATTCACTATGACTGAGATACTTCTTAGTTGTCTAAACTAATTTAGAGACGCATATGAAGACCAAAGATCTGTTATAGTGCCCGCTACTTTTTGATAAGTGATCCTTAGATAACTTCGTTATAAATTAGTTCTGAGCTGCCAACGACTGTAAGTCGTCGTGCGAGGATTTCATAGAAGACTTAATTGGTTGTAGTCAAAGTAAAAGCAATTAAATAGACAATTAAAATGTGTGGTACCAAATAGTCACCACAGAATTCTGTTAAATACTGGTTGAATATGTGACAGTGAATTCATAGTCTTGGGAGCAAGGGCTGGTTCAACGCGGTATTGAAATCTTATCAATTAAAAATTTTTGAGTGATGAATATGTTTAAAGTGTTTTCAGCAAAATATTACTGAATTCCAGTTATTGTATTACACATTACTGTATCAAGTTATTGATTATTATTGAATTCTAGCGAGGTGATGATAATCCAGTCAACCAGTGGCTGTGACTACACTCCTCCCCCAAACTAAGTAGATACCGGTAGTACATGATTGTCATCCATATATTGTGACACAAATTACATGATGACTTACATGGCACAATCCACATACTGAGGACTGGTTCAAAATACATTCACTTTGACATTTAGGAAGTATAAAATAGATATTCAACAAATAGAAGCAGACATAATTATAATAATGTATTGCATGCAAACACAATTTAAAAAAATATTAAGAATGCAACATAAGTACTTCATAATAGACTCAGTATTATACCCGCGACTGCCGATCAATATCATTTGCCACAAAATATCCAGGATTACAAAACATTCGGAAGCTCTGACATATCAGTCGTTATGAAAATTAAACGACTTACTTTTATAACCAGCTAAATCACAAATGAGGTCCATTTGGTCAACCGTCTAATGTAGCTAGCTTGAGCCCTATTTCTTAATCAGGGATGGGACCATTTGGATTCATGCAGCCTCATCTAAAAAAAGCAAGTATCTATCTACTATTCGTCTCAAACATGCTGTATAAACCGAGTACAGTGGCGCTGCTTTCTGAATTATTTTGAGTCATGACCGCAGAATGTGCGCATTAAAATTCGGTTCAGTTCTTGAGAAAATAAGGTTTCATTTCAAGACCTCATGTGTTGGTTCATTTTATAGTATATTATAATATTATGTTTTTCAATTTCATTAATTCATGATTTTAGCATGACACTTAAAAAAATTGCAGAAATCTTACTAATTTCCAATTTATAATGTTACCCTCTATCAATTGGCCTACTTAGTTTCCTTGCCTGATACTACCTGAAACCTTGATGCTGTAAACCTAGTACGCACTACATCTACCGGATGAACAAGGAGTAAAACATAAGCTGTTTTTGAATTCCTACCCAGTCTAAAACAGCCGTCTTACATTCTCCAATATCTATTCCCGAATGAAACCCGGGTCAGAGTGAGAAAAAGAAATGGAACCCTCAATTGAAGCACAGTATAAAAATGATCACACTGAAAATGATGCGACGCTTGAACTTTCCTATTGAATTTCAGAAAAATATTCATTGTTTTTAAATCAAAAACTTTAGCACCGGTAGGTCTAGAAAAAAATGTTAAATTTTTATTCAATCTCAAGCACATTATTTCAAAAGGAGACCATGAAGGTGTACGCTTACAGCTAAAATACAATTTAACTCACACTTCATGGAATAATAACTTGGCTTGTAGCATGAGTGATCGTCTTACCTTCTTTTACGAGGCCTCCAGCACGTAAACTTGAGACAATCGGTAGAAATTGAGTCACACAGGTATTCGATTCACACTTCTATCATATTTCGTTTAATTCGAAGAAGCTTCACGAAATCATAGTTTGCCAATGTAAAGAATCAGCATGAAAAGTCGTTGGCACATCCAGTGAAAGCTTTACAATTCACAGCCCTTCTGTTCGAGTGAGGAGCGCATATCGAAACGAGCGCAGCAGTATGGCCAGACAGTATAAGGTCACGCATTGTTAAAAGAAACGCAAAGTAAGTCAATGCGCGCTAAAGACGGCGGGCGAGGACACGCGCACACTACGCGTGAGTCACTCTATAAAGCAATGATCCTACGTGTAAGGCAAGATTGATGTTGTTCGATTGACGTCACTCGATCGTATTATACAGAAGTCCTCGACTGAAGGCATGCAAGGAAGAAACAAACGCTCATATTAATGTAGACCTGCAATTATTAATGAAGTATGGGAAATATGGGTGCTGCTATTGTGCTTGTCTGTGAAATCAAACTGCATGTTCATCGACTTCGCTAGTGCAAGTTACACTGTTCAAGTTCAATTCCATTGTTCACGTGTTTGTCTTGGAGATTCGGTTCCGTTTTGACACCAGCTGCTGGCTAGTGATAAAAAGTTGTGACATTTCAATCATTTCACGTAAACATTGTTATCATGTAGCTAAACAGATGATTTCAGAAGTGCGCTTACTGCACTGTTTAATGCTAACAATTACATAAGTATGCAGGAATATTTTTGTTACATCGACAAATTAATTCATAAATATTTGTAAAATGTTTCAGATATGAACATTTAGGTGATTATGATAATATTTGTCAAATAATAGTCAAAGATGTATCAAAAATTATTAAAAAATATCAAGTATGCAGTATTTGATTGTTTTATAAAACAATTATCTAATATTTGTCACCATTAGTCATATATTAGATAAATTATCTCGGTTTTTTCAACCCGGGAATACTGTAAGAATTGAAAATAATAATCTTTATTTTATCAATGCGAATTTATCATGAATGTTCAACCGGGATTTATGCATGAATCATCAATGCAAGTTTTTTAAGATATCATAATTGCGTATTTTTTGGTTCAATAATGATAATCGATGTATTTTGACAATGCATATAAGCTTTCCAATCATTAAACATGCTTACCAACAATGTTTTTCAATTTTGAATAATCTTTATTTTATCAATGCGAATTTGTCATCAATGTTCAACCGAGGTTTATGCATGAATCATCAATGCAAGTTTTTAAGATATTGTAATTGCGTATTTTTGGTTCAATAATGATAATCGATGTATTTTGACAATGCTTATAAGC
>CAJQUW010006604.1:0-59660 GCA_907163375.1 Prostheceraeus crozeri | reverse complement strand
GATACGAAAAACAAAACACCAAAATCACATACGGAGTTCATTATTGAGTCACATCATCGAAGTGAAGGTTGTGCACTATGTTTCGCCACTTTCTCAGTCCTCTGCTTATGAATTAGTTAGGATAACGAAAACTAGATGAAACGTTAAATCAAACAGATAACAGGTATTTGAAAAGCAGGCTACCAATAGTCAGTTTACATTAACGCGTAAGGATGAAGATTCAATGATTGTCACATAGTATGGGTTTGACGATATTACCCAACAACATATATTAAAATTCGCTGTTTGTGTCAGCAACTATCATTATCTGTAAAGGCCTATCGGTTTTGTCCCGGTTTTTGGATAAAAATAATCTGGTCACATTGCATTAGACAAGCAAAATCAACCACTACAGTATGTGAAAAGCAATGAAACAGATAAAGTCCTTTGGTAACTTAATATTTTTTCTTGGCTTTCACATACCGTATTGATTTTACCTGTCTAATGTCACGTTACTCTGATTGAATTTATCTCATTTTTTGTAATAAACAAGAATGAATTTTATGCGCTATCTTTGTGCAGCATGCCAAAAATTGTTTACTTTCACTGACATCAACAAATAAAACTTTGTTCAGGCAGTCGAGAGAAAGAAAGAGAAGCGTTATGCAATGCAAGCTGCGCACTAATATTTACTGTAATGAAATTTTTGAAGTGATTATTATGCAATATCGGTCCTGCTATCAGACGTTACAAAAGTCATGGGATTTGCATTTCGATTTGAAAATCACAAACCAGGTTTTATGCGACAATGTTATATTGTGAACGATAATCAGATCTGCTTATTGATACATTCTATGTCTGCATGCGAAAAGAAAACTGTCAATTTTTTTATAAAAATTTCATATTATTTAAATCTTTTAAAATAAAAACGAAAAGTGTTGGTCAGATCGATTTCATGTCCAATGGTCACCATAGGTTAAGGAAATTAACCTATTAATGGAATTCGATCATCAAATAGTCGATCAATGTCCTCGAGTACAATGTCCATCCAGTCATTGTTCTGCGTTCAGCCCTTCGGAAGTGAAAGCGCTGCTCCAACCACTCTTCCACAGAGATCGGTCCATTCACTGGTATCAGACCATTCCAGGAGACGGCTCCCCACAGCATAACGCCTCGCGAAAAACTTATCTATTCCAACTAAAGCGCCAACCGATTCCGCATCTTCACGAGATGACGACCAAGTAATCTCGCTCTTTGTGTTTGGAGGGTTGGTTACTCGGGAGGCCTACGGCTTGGAAAAGTCAATATTTACAACTCGAGTCAAGCGCTATCCGCTTGGGTGAAGGGGTTGCGTCGGAAGTGACGAAGCAAATGTCTTGCAAATCGCACGCGAGCACAGAAATAAACTGTTTATCTGAAGTTCGCTAGAATGGAAATTGACTCAAGGTCGCGGCACATCCGAGGGAACCAAGTTGGGCATGAAGAACCAATTAAAAGCTTCGCTGTACTCATGTGACTGATGCTAACCCAATGATACAGACGTTGGCAGGTGCATCTAAGTGAAAATGCGTGCGATTTATGTGCCGTTATTGTGCATTGCATGAAGCTTAATTTCCATTCTAGAGGTTTTATTGTTGTCAATTTCTATGATTGCATCATAGTCAAACAATTTGTCAAGTTTTATGTGGAAGTCGCTGACAGCAAATTGAAGGCCTTTTAATCGACATTACAAGTTGCATAAGTGTCTGATGATACTCTTGATAGATTATAGGAACGATATATTAAAATGATGAACGCACAGAGCGCCTTAAAGTATTTCTTTATTTTTCATCCTGTCGCTGCAGTATTTTGTAGATTAGATATTGTCTTTGTTTGAATGATCTAATAGGCAGGGGGTAAAATTCCAGATCACAAATTTACTTTATTAATATAAATGCCAATCAGAAGACAAAAAAGTCAGCTCATAAAATGAATAAGTAAAATCTACGGTAGATTTAACACTCATAATCTCCTGCAGATCAATTACATAAATATATCCATGGAAGAGTGGAATAAATGATTGGATCTTTTCATTAACCCACCCTCCCCTAAAGACCACATGTAGGCCATGATGCAGGTTTTTGTGCTATTCAAACTTCTTTATCTCTGCATGTTGAACTTTTGAAAACTTTGTCTTCGATGAAGATACCGAAACATTTCTACACATTCGAAGATTCAGCTTCAATAGATACTTTGTGTCAATCACAGATATCTTGAGTTTCCAAATTTCAAATTTGCAGCAGGTTTCGAAGCAGGATTGGTAAAAAATATGCTTTTTCGCTGTAAATATGGCACTTATGCAGGAATGTCCATGGGACGAGCTTTCTTTTCCCGGGCCCATCCCATCTCACGGGATTTTTCAATTATAGGTCCATGGGAATTCCACCGGCCGACGGAATTAATGCCATCATTTTCATCAGCTTTGTGTGCCACTTTGCATGTATTTACATGCATATTCATTTTACAAGCTAAAGCTGAAGAAAGCACTGGTGAATGTAATCGGGCTATTGAAGACAAGTGTTCAATATTGACATGCCTTAATATAGAGTGACAGAATGGCAAGTAAGGCAACAAATAGACCAATTGCAGGAAGAGGCCACATTTTTCGTCAATAATACATGCACTAATTATAGGCCTGTCTAAATTTAATTGTGTAAATCAAGTGTTCCCAAACTTTTAGTTAACTCGTAGCGCTCAATTCAGTAAATTTTGCTTGCGTATAGCACCTGCGTTTCACCAATAGTATTCTTCGCTTCAAAACATATTGTAATTGTTGTAGAAAAGTAGAAGAACAGGTACCTTGTACAATTATGTTGCAATCAACAAATAGTGTAAACCGGTGGGCAGAAAGTCAGCCACTTCATACAGTGAACATCGTTGCAAACATCTGAATACGACCGTACGGCAAATAGCTTTGAAAACAGTTACACTCAGCAAAAGAGAAAACAGGACACCTCGGTTTTCATTCTCTCTCTTAGCAGCATGTTTGATTGATTGCATAAACACGTGAGCGTGGCATCAGTCAGCTAGACCATGTCGAGGTAAATGACGACAGCTCATTGTCGTGTCAGAGACAATGAATTCGCGTTAATTGCTTACCGGTATTGTGGTTCTAGTCTCTATCTTAATCAACTGTTACAACTTACAGGATTTTGTACATGTAGTCTAAAATAAAAAAATGAAAGCAAAGTTGTGGTTCTAGTCTCTGTCTTAATCAACTGTTACAACTTACAGGATTTTGTACATGTAGTCTAAAATAAAAAAATGAAAGCAAAGTTGTGGTTCTAGTCTCTATCTTAATCAACTGTTACAACTTACAGGATTTTGTACATGTAGTCTAAAAAAAATGAAAGCAAAGTTCTTAACCAAGTTACATTTATTTGGAAAAAATCAATACTTTGTGTAGCCCCCACGGGCTTGCAAGAGGCTGCTCACTCTTCGCGACATACCACAAATCAATTGTCGAATAAACGTCTGAGGCATATTATTCCAGCAGTCCACCATTGATTGTTGTAACTGCTGCATGCTCTGTGGAGGATGAGCATTGTTCTGTATCTGTCTCTTCAACTAACTCCAGACATGTTATATAGGATTCATATCTGGAGAGCGGGATGGCCACTTGAGAGTACGAACTTGCAGTTGATCCTTCCGAAGTTGCACTGAAGCTGCTCTGTGGGCCGGGGCATTATCATCTTGTAGAATGCAATTGGCAGTTCCACCGTATGCTCTGTTCATGAATGGAATTACTTGCTCTTCAAGAACCGCTTCATATGTTGATGCTGTCACATTGTTTCGTTTCTCAGAAACACTAACTCCGTCTTGCCACGGAGGGAAATCCCTGCCCAAACATGCAGAGAAGGCCCTTGACTTTCGGAGATTTGGACATGCTGGTTGAGAAGCTCTTGTCGTGGATACCTCCACACGCGCATGCGTCCATCGGCTCTAAAAAGTCTGAATCGGCTCTCATCTGTAAAGATGACCCGCTGCCATTGCTGAACCCTCCAATGAATCCGCTGCATGGCCCAGCGTTCACGATTAGCCACATGAGCAGGACCATACATGCCAAGTCTCCCGCATTTCGCGGGAGTCTCCCGCATTTTTAGTCAATCTCCCGCTCACCCGCATAATTGCTTAAATCTCCCGTATCGTCATTTATTTACGCCGTATTTTGAAGTAGGCCAACAGTTTTTATCCTTCTAGTGTGCTCTTTCCATCATTCAAATGTAACAGCAGGCGTTCGGACTGATTAGCCACTCACCGCTAGCCTATTCTTCGATTAGCCCTCCTCCATTCCCTCACAACCAATGAGAAGCATGAAATCATACGTTTATTGAAAAGATAGATCTTCTTTTGATTCACGAATTCTATCTTTTTTATTGGAAATGTGACAAATTAATTGTCTTCAAAAATAAATATTCTCCATTTATTGAAGGAAATATGGGAAGTTGATAGGGCTTTTAAATATGATTTAATCTAATTTTACTATTTTTGTTGTTGGATCATTTGATGTTGGGTCTCCCGCATTTTTTTGAAACCTTGGCATCTCTGCAGGACTGAGTCGGGGTTTTCTACGCATTCGCCGACAGCGCAATCCATTCTCCTTCAAACGATTTCTTATGGTTTGTGCGGATAATTTGCTGCCCCATTTACTCCTTTCTCCCCATTGAATACGCAGCAGGGTAGCCGGAAGTGTTGGATTCCCCCTGACCAACCTTCTGTCCGCCCTCATAGTCGTTTGTCGACGCTTCACTAATTTTCCAGCATGCTCTACAGTGCCTGTCGCTGCTGTTTTAAGCCACAGGTTGCGTATAGTATTCGGAGACCTCTTAAAGAACCTCGCCACATAGCGGTAGGACCGACCTGACTTAAGCATTCCGATGGCTTGCCATCGCTCAGAAGTTGTCATATGTCTCATCTTTCTTTCATTAATGTTTGATTTGCAACAATGCCTGCAAATTCATCTATCAATGACAAACGAGTTGATAAGAGACTCGATGCGCCTGTCTTGATGCTAATTAGTCAGCTGTCATTCACGGCACAGATCGCAATTGAACAATAATCAAGTGCTACCGCTGAAAGTCAAGATTGCAAGAGTGAGAGATACGGGTGTCCTGTTTTCTCTTTTGCTGAGTGTATATACACCTAAGATGTAGTATACAAACATGAATATCATGTAATAATATTAATGTGAAGGATGTACTTCTTTGTTTCTGGTGAGAGAGGTATATCTGGTTGTATTTCAGATAAGTGCAGACTAAGATCAGGCTCCAAGATTAGTCTTGTCCTTTATTTGGTTCTAATTGCAACCATGCCAGAAAATGCTGAACACAAAACAGAGAATCCACTCTTTCTACCTGGCAACACTTAAGGCGGTTGACGTGCTGCAATTGGCTAAGAACGTGGTTAAAAACTTTTGTGACCTCGTTCATGTTTCTTACACAGCTTTCAATGTGTTTTGAAACACCCTGTGTGCTCTTCACTGCTGCCATGTAACAGTTCTACTAATCTACAAGTCTATTAAGCAAGGCGTGTTGAGAAGCATTTGAGAAATGAGAAACACTTATCTACATCATGGTCTCACCACGTACCACCAGGCAGTCATTTGCGTACCACCGGCTACCTGTGTGCGTACCAGACTTTGAAAAACTCGGATGGACGCATTTTTAGCATATTGATTGTGCAATTTCTGCTTGATAAAGTATTGCATGCTTTCATATTCGTAAATATGCTAACGCGAGCATGCTTTTCAAACCGCCATTATGACTTGCACCTAAAGGACATTGCCATGTTATAATTAACTTATTCCAACGATCGAATGCTGAAAATTATGTCATGCCACACAGATAATGTTTTCCATGACTTACTCTGTATATAGAACAAGCTGGTCTTTGAATCCAATGATAGAATCTATGTGTGTTGTGCTAGGGTATTGACAGCTAGATGTCCAATGTCTAACCATCAATATTTAATGATGCTACTGTTCGTTATGAAACAAACAGAATAATTATTGATTACCAACTGAACGAATTCGCCTTGGCCTGGTTCTCACTCTGATTACATTTACGCAATCGCCTCTAGTGCACTACAAACCAGGGATGCGGAGTCCTATCATTTTGATAGGACTCCGACTCCGGTTGGCAAGTAAATATAGTAGCCTAGTTTTTTGAAAAATTAACTGGTAACCTGCATCATAGATCAATATAGGCTTACCTGAACCTATCTTTAGTGATCATTGCTGTATCAATCATCAATCATTTGCGATGAAAGTTGATCAAATGTCGCTTTAAGTTGGATGCATGCGACTCGGCTCCTCCCATCTTGTTGATGTGTGCCCTACACGGTTTTTCTCCAGTCTCTACCAAGCAGGAATATCCCCATCCTTCTTCAAAAAATATGAGTACACTTTCGATTTTAATATTCGCTTTAGAGGAGCCATCAAACAAGATTAACGTGAGGGTAAGAAGCAATGTCCTCAAACAAACTAGTATTTCATTTTTGTCTCTGACATGACCTTTGGTGCGTAGGTGTGATCGAGGCTTTGTCTTCTCTACTAAATCGCCGAGTGAAAAGACAATCCTTTTTTCACTTTTACGGTTCATTCCCTTAACTATTACAAGCTTTGCATGCAGCAGTGTCTCTGAACTTTTGTTTGACGGAGAAAGTTGACATCAAGACAGTGACAGATATGCACGAGGACAAATAATTTGTTTATATAATGTTTCTGGTCTGGTTATAGGCCGGAGTCCTATCATTTGATAGGACTCCGACTCCAGCAAAAATGATAGGACTCCGGGACTCCGACTCCGCATCCCTGCTACAAACCGGAGTCCAATTCAAATGCAATTTGGTCTGTAGCTAAATTAGTATCTTCATTAACTTACAAACTTTTTGGCAGTCTAAACAGACTTCAGTATTTTGGATGGATTTCTTAATTAGATATGCTTGATTGTTAATTTTTATTGACAAGCTTGTCAAAGCGATGCTCCAAAATATTCAAAGTACATGCAAAAATCTATTTCTTACATTGATATTCGGATTGACAATGAAAAGTTCTCGGCCGATGGGAACTCATTCTCCCGTCGGTCTAAGTTCCCCTATGACCCTCCTATGGGCCCCATCCCATTGGCCATCCCTGCTTTTATGTTTTCATGTTTTTTAGTTGCGCTGAAACTGTTCACTTCCAATCAATACGATCAGTGCAGAGGATTTTCTTCCACAATTCTCCACCAAACCTACTGCCATTCAACAGCTGATTCTCCTCTGATAGCTCTTTAGAACACCTTTTGCCACTTGTAAGCGTCTGAAATAGATTCCTCGCCATTCAAATGACATTTATTCTTCAATCTTCTTCATCGATGTCGTAGCCTAGGGGGGCCGTTGACTCATTGCAGCCGCTCGCGTCTCTTGCCTCCATTCATTCCGGTTTAGGGATCATCTACCACATTCCGTTATACTTCCTCCTGTCCATTTAACAATATCGTTGGCCCATGTCGATCGCGGTTTTCCTCTACCTCTTACACCGGGAACTCTTCCTTGAATGACAGTGTGCGCTAGTTTAATATTGTTCTTGTGCAGATTCACGTGTCCAAACCACTGCATTTGCGTTTGATCACCGCTTCTACAAATCTAATCTGATCCCCTGCAGTTTTTGTAACTTCCTCCAGAACTGAGATGCTTGTTCTGTGTTCATGGTAGCTGATTTGTAGTAGTCTGTAATAACATCTCATCTCAAAAGCATTGATTCTTCTTACTACCTTCTTGCTGTATGTCCATGATTCACAGCCATATAGAAGATGGGATAGTACCATTGATCTTAGGAATTTGATTTTGTTGATGACTTTCACGTGCTTGTGCTTCTTCGATAGAGTATGAAATAAAAATGAAGTGTTTTAAAATTTGCAATACATTCGTCAATTAATGATAATTCATGCAGCTCGCCTACAAAAGTTCTAAGAGGTCACGTAATTCTTGAGCGAATGGCCCTTATGCCTTTATAGCCTTCTTGAAATACACTGCATTAGTGAGAGGGATCGAATATCATCTGTCCCATCACCGAGAGTGATGTTGGTGATCTACACAATCTGCAGAGAACTGCTATTATGTAAACTGCGTCCCAGTTTGTTCTGCGCCGCTCATGAAGCTCACTTAAGTTTTTAGATAACCTGATACAGATCGCATCAAGCATTTGTGATCAATAAGACGCATATGTATGTTATCTATGCATCTATGTTTTGTATGTTGCATGGAGCTCGTGAGACCGCAATTGAGAACTAATCTGGTCACTCTATTCTGTAAAATCTGCAATTTCTTTAGTTGATATCGTGGCATCCAAATATCAAAAAATCAAAGTATTTCAGTAATATACTACGCTGTTTCATAAGTACTGAGAACTCACAAGTATCTCAGCGAAATTTCATTCAATTCTCCAGAAATTTTAACCAGAGGTGCACTAGTTCATAATGTGACCTACGAACGAAAGAATTTTTTAATCATGGATGTTTTAACAATATTTCATAGCCATCCATGAAAATTCTCACTTGCAACGAAATATGATTATCCCTACTAATTACGATCCTATGTAGTGAAAACTCGTCTGCAGGTCATCAATTTGAGTTCGATATCACAGGAAATTTAAATCAAACGTGATGATGTGCATGACAGGGTTGGAACCGGCCGTCAGCCGACTGGTTAATTTAATTTGACCCATGTCGACCGTTTATGACATTCAGTCGAGAATAAATTGCTTAGTCAATCATTGCAACATAAGTGCATGTAAATGTGACATAATTTGAGAGCATCTACACGCATGCTTTGTGATATAAATATTGTGAACTGTTCTTTAAACGGATAAAAATGATATCAATCGTTAAAAAACGGCTATCAAATGATCTCAAATAAAGTTTCCAGAATCCTGTATAAATTTTGGAAACTTTGTTTTTTCCTCAACCTATCTATTGCAAAATGATTCCAGATCTTGAATAATTTCACTACATGGGATAATTTATATAACACGTACGACGTTATATAACTGCAATGAGTAATGGATTTCAATGCAACCTAGCTCCTACTACCCGAACAGTTGACTGCGAATGAAATTTCGCTGAGATATGTGTGAGTTCCCACTACTTGTGAAACAGCGTATTATTTTCAAGATAATGGAGCTCAGCAGTGCAACAATAATTTCTTGGTAAAATAAGTGGTGGGCAATTCTGTCCGGACTGCAGTGCATGCACCCGATATATCTAAGTTTACCATCGCAGGCACTATCATTCCAAGTCATTGAGACCCGCGGATCGTGCTTCCCAAGAGAAATGTGTAGAAGAATCGTCTTCATCACTCAGATGCAATTCATCCAGGAGGATGTAACAAGCGTAAATTGTCAGAGATACAGTCATCAATGACAGGAAAACAATTTGTGAAAATTAACTAGCGTCGTGTAGTCACAGCTCTAAGACAACGGGCGGTTATCCATTTGGACTGCATGTGATTCACAAAGTGGTGTAGATTTTTCACCTTACTTTATGATGATTGCTGACGATTAGTCACGAGAGAACATTTTACTTTCAAGTCATACATTCGTTAATTAGACAGTTTGTCGTCTTTACATGCAAAAATGAATTGGATGTTCTTCACGGTAGAATAACGAACTACACTTGCAAGCTTTTCGGCAAGATTGTAAGTTTCAAAAATTGTTTTCCTGTGTACATAAAAAGCATCTGATACCTGAGAAAATGTGAATAATTAATGCATCACATTAGTTCGTAATACACCTACACATTAATCTGCACTTAATGTCCGCACGGCACTAAAGTGCTGTCCATGTAAAATACTAAATGTGACTGTTGTACAAACATTCTTTGAATGTGGCCTACTAGAAGTTCTACATGTAAATTTGAATACTGAATAAATACTCATTCGAGCAATCAATTAATTGCACTGTGCCATTATTCAATTATACAGGGATCACTTCTATGCCAGCAAAATGCTCGAATCTTAGATGTTTGAATCGAAAGCCTCATGCTCGAATGCTTGATTTCCTAAATCCAATTCTACAGATTGTTAAATGATCGTCTGAAGAGTTTATGAAAAGTTCGCTCTCCTCGTGACTTTTGAAAATATGACCACTCCTTTGTCATCCTCACTTGGCAAATTCGGAAAGTCCATAGAATTATACTTTCGCATAGGCTTATCAAATAAGAATTTTGGGGATTTTTTAGGTTGCTCTAATCGAGCCCTGTTTAATGAAATCAAGACGCAGACAATTCGTTTTCCGATAAAAGTCCAGAATACAGTTCTGCTATTGTGTTCCGTGGTTATTCCCTTACAGTAAAGAACAATATTTTTTCCATGGTGTGACCCTGTCTGACTCCTTCGTCGCCATTCTTCATCTGCCACTCACTTGCTCGTCCAGCTTCCCGAGTTTTCTTATAACATCTTTCTTCGGACTCGTGTCTCCTAGCCCGAAGAAACTATTAATTTTGATACGCCCAAGTCCATGGAGTTGTTCCTGTCTTTTCCTCTTCTATGGATATTATCCTGACTTGTGTCAATTACTCATAAAATATAACTGATTTCAGTTACAAATTACTCCGTTTTTCTACATTTACATTTCAATCACTCTATTTTAGATTACTGTCACTGTTACAGTGCACGTTTTCCCACCTTTTATATACCGGTATTTCCGAGCGGATATTCAAAGGTTGAGTACGATTCCTTCTCGGAATAACAGACCGCGCTTGTGGCGTTGATCTTAAAATGACACCTATTTTTCTTTCCCCAAGTATTTTTGGCCTAGATATCTGCTGAGGTTCAAACTGAATATAATACGGTATATTGAGACATCGAGGCTTGTGGATTCTAAATCTCTTTAATTTTGCAATTGCACCTATTAAATTAAATTAAGTTTATTTAAAGATCTATAGGCCTACCGGTGTTCTAGAAGAATTCATATTCGTCATTTTTTCCGAGGGGAATTGTACTAGCTTTCTGATTTAGATTTTCCGATCAGCAAAATGTATTAGGAGAGTGATAAGAAGATTATTATACTGGTACTTGATTTTGACTTAAACAATACTCCTCGTCGTGAAGTTTTTTTTTTAACCCATTTTTGACCGAATTTTTGATTTTTATATTAGCTGTAATTTTGATATATTTTACCTTGGTACATATCGAATTCACTATTTTTTCTTTCGGAATTTCATTATTGCGCTCAATATTTGAAATTCAAATTTTGTTCCATAAGTGGAACTGTGAGCATGAAAGGTAACATTCACTTTGTTCCACAAGTGGAACTGTGAGCATGAAAGGTAGCATTCACTTTGTCCTCCACAAGTGGAACTATGAGCTCTGAAGGAACAGTCAATTCAAAGATATTCTCATTGACGTTAAGTTTTCAAAATTTATTGACTGCTTAGAGGCAACACAGACGGTGATAAGCAACACATTATAATCAATGAAACGCAATTCAGTTTTCAAATATCAATAGACCATTATCAAACTTAATTTTTTCAATGAAACAACAGAATCAAGAATAAACACAAATTATCTAAACACAAACTAACACTCAGGTTTTAAAAGTTCACTTCAAAATTAGTTTCCAACAGAATGAAAATCAGCAAAACATCTTTCATGCAAATTCACTGAGCATTTCAAACACATCTTCTCAGTGTTTGCTCGACACGGAGCACACCTGTTCTGTTTAAATGCTGGTCCAATGTTATGATCACCCACATTGGATTTCCTCAAAGTCAAAGGCACTCGTTTTTCGAGGCTCATGTGCTTTGCTTGTGGAGGTCTTCCTCGATATGGTCGTTTTGTTCGCGCCAGAGACAGATAATTCTGAACGATATTTCTTCGAAACGCAAGTTGATCCAGATCATGTCCAGATTTTCGATGTAATTGCCATGCATTTTGCATCGCCGACTCTATCGCAAATAAAAACAACGGCCACCACCACTTCTTTGAACGAATGGAAGTGGCGTAATATGACATATTCTGGTCCATCCTGTCTACACCCCCCCCATGTATTTGTTATACTCATGGATCAATCGTGGTTGTTTTATTGCTACCTTTTTCTTCGACGCCGCTGACCATCGGGAAGCTGCAGACATAGGTTCGATGCCGTGTGCCGTGCTGACGACGTGAAAAACTTTATTATCGTTAAAAACAACTACGATGGTCTCAGTACTAGTGTTAACACGATAGTCAAAAGAGCCCCTTGGTTCTTTTTTAAGTTCCTTTTGATCTTTCAATGGGCATTTCGTTGTTCTGTTCGACATGATGGTACCTGTCAAACTAATATTTTGCCGGAGAAGTCGATTACATAACTTCAGCGAAGAAAAGAAACGATCACAATAAATATTGCAGGGAAGATATGGTACACCTTTTAACAAACGCAAAACTACACTTGCTCCCAATCCAAGCTCAGGATCAATCTGCGATTTACCTTGATAAGGATCAAAATCAATTAAGTAACCTTTCGAGTCACATAAACACCAAATCTTATACCCATATTTCTGAGGCTTATTATGAATGTACTGCTTACCACTGTGTTTGCCGTAATATTTTGCCATTGCTTCATCAACACACAGGTTTTCTGGAATGTGATCCTTGATTAAATTTGAATAAATGGCTCTCAGCTTGTCGAATAAAGGACGAACTTTGGCATACTTGTCGTTTTTATCCAATTGATCATTGTCACTGAAATGTGAATACTTTTTCAGCAGTTCGAAACGAGCTCTGGACATCGCATTACAAACGAAGGAATTTGTTGTTTCAGTATCATCTTCCCACATCATCCTCCATCGTGGAACACTGATGTAACCGGAGATAAAAAGAATTCCGAGAAAAGCACGAATTTCGACCTTGTCAGTCTGAAACGTAAAATCATGGTAGCGCTGCGCAGCATAGATTTTGAACATGTCCACTATCCACTCAATCATTTCATCAGTCATCATCGATTCAAAACATTCAACAGGATTATTTGGAAGCTGTAAAGAATTTTCAGTTGGAAAAAGTCCCCGCTCTTTTGGATTTAGGTCACGCTTGACCCAGGAGATCACCGACTCTGACACACATGTAGGCACATCAGCATTCGTATGAACCAAAGGTAATTCGTTGATTTCATGTGATCGTGTACAGAAATGTCCTTCAACCGGAGCAGTCAGTTGTCGTCTTGATAAATTGTTCACACTAAAACACTCATCCTCACTCCCACTGTCCTCATCAGACTCTTGGCCGTCACCTGGCGGTTCCATTATAATCTGGGCGCTAGCAATATCATCGTCGTTTTCAATAATGCTGACAACTTCATCGAGCGTGTATCTTTTCGACATCTTAGTTAAAAAATGAAGATAGATAGCGTTTATGCACGGCAATGGCACCTATTGGCTATCGAGTGACAGGTAATTTCTTTCAACAAGCGCTGTGGTGGCAGACGTCAGATTCCAACGTCATATGAAGGGAAGATATCCATGCACCTATGAGAGTTTAGAAAGGCTTATTCCATCTGTGGCGTAGATATTGCACGTGTGATAACTGATTTTATGCAATCTTTCAACGATCGCTGAGTCAGCAGAAGTAGCTGTTGATAATATCATGTTTCGAAAGTACTGATACCTGTCATGCCCACAGTTCCACAAGTGGAACAAATTTTGAATTTCAAATTTAACAGCGTAGGATCTGTTTCAAGACTGAGATTGCATTAAAGCATAACAACCTCGATGCGAACAATACATTTAAAGTGCTATTTCGTTGTTAAACATATTTTTTATATCAGATTAGAAACAAAAAGAAAAAGACGTATTTAATCTTATGAAATTTTTGGAATAACTCATGTATTCATGCATTTCAGAAGCATTGTGGTTATGAAGAATGTCATGTTTTAGATTTTATATCATCGGCTGCTTCAATTATTATGTCTAGTATACAAATTTTTATACAATCAGTTTTCATTGCCTCTCCAACTTAATCTTAAAATTTTGTTCCACTTCTGGAACTGTGGTCAAAAATGGGTTAAAAAAAGGTGCCTGTAGTTGTTCATCGGCACATGTCTTAGTATAGCAGCACGTTATCGACGAGACAATTTTAATTATGAATGCGTGCTATATGAACATTTAGCACAACCGACTGTGAAGCAATTGTTATTACTTCTCAATTACATGGCTAAAATGTAATCTACTACAATTACAAGCTACTCATCACATGATTCAATTGATGGTAAACTACATAATTACAATGCTTGTACTTGCAACTACAATTACAACACAAGTCTGTAGCAGTCTAAAGTTACTCCCTACAGGCCAAATTACTCCCTTTTAATGACGCTGTTTTCTTTGTTTATTTCGAGTTTTCTAATATAAATCAGGGTTACTTTGTCAATCTAAGCCGGCCGGTTACGAATCTCGAATTAGATTTCAGAAAGAAGAAGTTACTAAGTCGGAATGCAAATTTAAAGTATAGCAATTTGAATTCCTAACTTAGTGGAACCTAAGTCTGCTTTAACACAACTTTTAGCAGCCTACTTTAATGACAATAATAGCTTCTCCGACACAACTATATTTTAACAAGTTTTGTGTGGAAATCATACAGTATTGATGGAAATCTTTACAAAGAAACCTAGACTTAAGTTACTGAGGAGTAACTTAAGCCTAGGGGGAGCAACTTTAGCCCGGCACACCGGCTCTAATGAAAAACCTTCTTTCTCATGGTAGATTAAGTTAATGACTTAGGTAAGTTCTTCATAATGATATATTAATATGCCTTACTAACAACAATAAATAATATATCTTAATAAATTGGTTTGAAGTCTGAAACTGGTCTGAATTTGCATTAAATCGATCTGATACTGGTCTGCCTCGTTCGGTTTATATAGAAACTATAAATATAACAACAGAGATATATCTTTGGGTTGTTCTGATGAACTTAGCAGAACTCCAACTAGTCTGATAAGCTACCTACTTCCTATAGTCAGAGCTGTCCAGCTGAGTCCATTTTATAAGATGAACTAACTACACAAATGATTTGTACCTAATTCTCACTAGCAGGCCCTGCCACATTGAGCACTTCATCGAGATCTTTCTCGCATGAACAACGAAATTAGGAATAGACCTATTAAACTTCCATTGTACACATGTATTTTCAACAGCTGTTAGTTTTGAAACATCCCATAACACACTGCCAATATACACAACTCCTGCACGTTGTAGAGTAGACAATGTGAGACTTTTTTATCTACAAAGCTTGTGCTTTCTTGGTCATTAAAAAGTCTTTTTTCGGCATTTCTGATATTATCTTTATAGTCTTGAGTTAGGCTATTACTTGGTTTTAGCAAGCTTACTTTTCAATACCCCATATTAGCTTTTTCACATTACAATTTATTTACCTTCTTTGAAGGTTTACTGATCACAGCTTCATAGTTATACAGTTGTGAGTTATATATTCTTTGAAAACATATTTGTTATTGTTTACCATCCTCGCACTTCTTCATCTCTTTCCTCAATGCACATTCTTGCATTTAACATTCTGCTGAGGGACACTTCTGGAATAACCTTTCATCGGCTTGCTCTCTTCCGTCAGGTCATGATTAATGATTTACAAAAAAAAACAGTTTCTGTGAAGGCACCCTCAGAAATCCGACTTTTCCAAATCTAGAATGGACCTTGTTGATGGTCATAGATCACCTGCATCATCATCATCTATGCAACGACGGTGAATCTAGTTTTTGTAGAATCAAACTTTTGAAATATTGATTAAAAATGTGGGTGTTTCCAGCTGAGAGCGCATCACACTAGTTGTGGACCTGACTGCCAACGTCCATCACTATCAAAAGCGTTTATGAAATCTGGACTTTCATTTTTGGGAAGTTGTGAACTCAATTGTGAGCATCTACTTCCTTCGTATGTTCCATCTCGTCTGCGACGGACAGGTCATCTATCGCTAGTTCACTGTAATACTACCAGACGTCTGCACTCTTTCTTTCCGTGTTTCTCTGTCATGGCAAACGGTATCGTGTTTGATTTAGACTCCCGCTACCTTTTCTATTCCTGCATACTTTTTACTTTTTTCTCACTATCTTTTGTGATTTTGTGACGATCATATGATTTGTCTGTATAATTTTCATTTTGATGAAATACATACGACTACCACATATTCAACTGCCGATAGATATAGAGCAGTTATGGGTGTTGGATTATAAAATATTTTATCAAAATTATTTGAATTTTATTAAGGAAGAATAAGAAAATTTGCTAAGTTTTATAAAGCACACTGATGGTGTCGATCTAACTTGGAATGGCAGCAAAATGGATGCAATCACAAATAAGTTAAAAGATGCTTGATCACTAAGTATACCAATGGTAGCTACTAGGGCTGTACGCTAGCCGCACTTGCTCTCATCGCTGCACCAGGTATGACAGACGGTAATTTTGGTAGACCAAAATTTTAAAAGCTACACACTGAAACACCAATGAAATCATAGCCGAGATAAAAATTGTTTCAAGTTCTAGATAGTCAATGAAAGCTTCAAAATCTTGAAGTAGGGTCTATGTCTTTTATAATAAATGCTCAAAGTTGTAAGAATTTGATGTAAATTTCATAGAGTTCATGGAAAATTCAGTAGTCCTAAGTATTTGAACCAATTTACATAAGTTTCTATAATTTCATCTTGCCAATACAAGTGACTCTCATCATATTTAACCTCGCACCTCTCTATGACAGTTCCAATGGAATTCTTTAAAACTATGTGAAAACACAAGTTATGAAGACAAGTATGCAGCAAAAATGGTAAAAAGTTGCAATGCCAGTCAATGGTAAAGAAGACGACAGGTTTTAAAAACTTGTACAACAAAAGCAGAGCTTATCTTTGATTATTTTTTCAGAATACCTGAGCACATCAGGAAATGTAGAAAGATTTGAAGCTCCGTTATCTACAAAATGCTATGCAAGAAGATCAACATTTCAATATTAATCAGCTTCAAGCCGTCTCTCTATGTGATTGACATAGTCAATATCTTTCAAACGGATCGCTGGCCGCTGGAATGACAAAATAGCCTATCTTAGCAAGAGGAGAAAAAGTAGGGTTGGCAGTATTCCAGGCTTGCCGTGGGAATTGATTTTGAATTCCCATTCCCATCCCATTCCCACGGGATTTTTGATGGGAATCCCATAGGAATTCCCATTCCCACGGGATTTTTCAATATTTCCCATCAGAATTCCCATGGCTCATTACTCTTCCTATATACGGTTTATGGTTCTCTTCTTTCTGACTACAAGTCGATTAACGGATTTTCGTAATTGAACTGATGAGATTAAGCGCTTTTAATTGACCTATCTTTTGGATGAAAAAATATTGGCATATCAATTTATTTTATTTTGTAATTTCCAAAAATTGCAAGTTTTTACTAATTATCAAAACTATCTATCAGTTTGTTTCAGGGATTAGTCAATCAATAAAGACGACTTCATCGAAATAGTCTACGATTACATATAGGCCTATACATACACATATTCGCATGTCTATTCACTCTGATTCACTTCATGCGGTGCCGTACTTGTGATGAACATGGCAAACTTCTAGTTCATCGCAATATCATATTTAAGTTTACAATACAAGTAGTGCCTGTATACAAGCAATGAAGTCAATACTTCGCCTACGCATATTTCTATGACTTGTCAATAGAAAACAACTACTGATTTATGAATATGTGATAATACGCTCGCTCGCATCCCATGTATTTAGGTACGGTGTAATTCCAATTCTATCTAACTTTGATGATAAAGCCACAAATGCAAAAAGACAAATTTATATTCGAGAAACAAACGTTCATTGAAAATTTGTCCAAGGATTGACAAACGTTGTTGCTAAAAAGGCATCAAACATTAAAAAATATCAATGGATTGATGAAAGCTACATATTATAAAAACTCTCCAATGTAGGCCCTATTATGTATAAAGGCCTACGAATGACAGTACTACAATCTAAGAATAGCAGATCTTCAATAAATTATTAATGGACTAACAACCGTTACTTTGAGACCCGCGTGATGCCGAATGAAGACCATCGATGGATTAACAAGCGTCACTTTGAAAACCATCAAGGCAAAAGCAAATACTCAAGAAAATATCAATAGATTAACAAAAAAATGCGGGTATAAAAACAATCATGAGAATAGCAGATACTGAAGTAAAATATCAATGGATTAACAAACGCAAAACGCTACCATGCGGCAATGACGGCTATCAAGAGAATAGCTGATGCTCTAGAAAAATATCAATGGATTAACGAACGTTTCTACGGGTATGAAAATCTAGAGAATAGCCGATGCACTAGAAAAATGTCAATGGATTAACAAACGTTGTTATGAAATATATCAAATGAATAACAAATGTTCATGCAAACCTAGGAACTGAATTATAATACAGTCTCTAACTTACAAGCATATTTTGTGTAAATCATAGCGCTGAGCTTGTCAGGCTTGAGTCTTTTTCGAAGTTTTGATAAGAGAATCCCCGCCTCGCTGAATAGTCTTTCTACAGAAGCCGATGACACTGGGGTGGAAAAAAGAATTTTTGCACACTTTGACAAAAGTCTCATTTGTGGTCCTTTCTCTTTCCAATAATCCTTGGTCGGATGTCTGGAGGCCACACGAATGGTCTCAAAAAGCAACATTTCTGTTTCAAGTTGTTCATGAAGCGAAGTCTTCATGCGCTTTGGGCGTGGAGCAAACAATGTCTCAAACGGATCGCTGGATGTCGAGGGCTGACGTTCCTGGTTATCACTGACTTTGTCCGTGGGGATATCAGATATATGCATTGAATCAAGCAGCTGATTCAAATAGTTCACAACACTCGATTTGAATCCTTGCATCTCCTGCTCCCATTCATTCATGAACACCTGCAATTCTCGGGTCTTTTTGCTGGAATATCTAAGAGTTTTCACCATATCCAAAGCCGTGTTGCAGACATCAATGCCTGACAAATAACAAGCCGCTTTTGCAAATGATGAACCACAATATGGCCACAGCTTCTTTCTCATCTGGTTTCGTAGAAGGCAGCAAGTCTCCCGAGCGATGGCAGGCACTTCTTCACTAATCTGCATTTGGAACAAGTGAATATCCAAAGTAAGATAGTTCAGGTAAGATAGATGAGACGTTGGCTCATCAACCTCAACTCTGTCAAAGAAGAACTTGACGGTTTCCATAATATCCAACAGGGATTTCAGTGAAGGTAAAGGTGGCAAATTGTCAGATACATTACAGTCTTCTTCTGACAGAAATACAGTGTAGTTGTCCACCGCAGATCGTAGTCGAGAATGTTGAAAGCGCCATGGGCGAGTCGTGCTTTTATCAGGAATAGCACGCTTCAGTCGCTTCGCATTTTGGTTGCGTACATTATAGAAAGATTCCACAGAAGTCAGATTAGACAGCATGCCACTTAGTAATTCTGGTAGAGACTTCTCGAAAACGTCTTTGACACAAGTCGACAAGGCATGTTCAGTACGACCAATTCTACCACCCAAGTTCAGCGTCGTTGGATAACGGCCGTCGAACGCTGCGACCATTTTCGGTTCGCTGTCACTAACTATAAAGATGGGTTGAGAGAGCTCACCCTGTTTTTCATCATCCGGTGACTTAATGCATTCTTCGAGAATTTTGAAAGTGAACGAAGCGTCGTGTGGTGCATTATCCAAATCACAAATCTTAAGTGGATAACTGAACCAACGCCAATCTTTATCGAGTCCACAAGCAACAATAGCAAAATAAGAAAGTCGATGTTCATGTCTTCCAGACCAAAAATCAATCATGCATGATACACCAGCATCCGGATCGTTGAGACTGTTTCTAAAATGATGTTGCAACTTCGTATGGGATTGCTCTCCCTCAGTCATTAACCCCGATGAAATGTAAGTTCGTCCGATGGAGTAGTCATTGATCTTGTTGCTTCTGTGCGTTTCATCTAATTCATCGACTAATTAACTAATCACCTAATTTCATCTCCTTTAATGTTGAAATCAGGTGTTGTATATTGTTTCACATGTGAGGTTGACCCTCGCTTTACCTACATTGGTAAAACTCTCAGACACCTGAACATTAGAGTTAAGGAGCATAAGTCCAAAATCTCGGCAATCTTTGATCACCGACTGAATTGTAGTTGCAGATGTAACCCTGAAAATTTCAAAATCCTGGCATCAGATAGTGATGGATTTGCCCTAAATATCAAAGAAGCTTTTTACATTAAAAAATTGAGTCCTAAACTCAACAAACAAGTGAAATTCGATGGGTCGTTCTATAATTGTCGTCTTTTTTAAAATTGTAGTTCAGTTGTGTTTGGGTGCTCATGTGATTAGCGTTAGGCCATTAGCAAGTTAATGTGTCTAAACTCTCTTCCTGCTGGTATTTCTGCACTTTTAGGCTGCTACTAGTAGTTTATGGTTTCACTAGCTGTATTGTTCCATTAATGTTCAGTCCATTGTACATTGAATTTATTGATTTGTATCTATATTACGTAAGACATTCACCTTTTAACCTAAAGATACTGATTCTCCTCCCGTCGGTTGACGATGCGAATTGACACCCAGCCTCAACAGATAATTACATAATCCAGGTTCTCTCTCTCTCATTCAAGACCGATATTCGTCTTATAAGATTGATAAGCCAAGAAAAGAATTGTTAAGCTATGATGATGGTTACCGACCCGTGTTTCGTCACCCTGACAGGATCATGCTTTTTTCAGACAAGGACAGCCTGCTTACTGTAGAAACACCTGTACAATGTACATGTATAAATGTTGTATTTTCACTTCAATCTGTGCGTCATTCATGAGCGGCTTCGCCTAGTCATCCAGCAAGATGAGTGCAACTACAGCCTGCATTCTCGCTTTCTCACAACCTTTGCAAACCAAAAAAGAGTTGATACTTTCAAATAAGATTTAAATTTATCTTATTTTGGTGATCAAAATTTTCATTTAATTCCCATGGGATTCCCATGACCTGAAGCAAGATTCCCATCTCATGGGAATTCCCATTCCCACGGCAAGCCTGCAGTATTCCCTATGAGATTCTGAAATTCTGTGGTCACGGGAATCGAGACTTAGTGGCCTTAAGTAATTTGTCATCAACTTGATTTATATAATTTTTACATTTTTCAACATCAGAAAATGATATGGGGTTATTTTATGATATAACCGTCACTTTCAAAAGTTTTAATATTCATGATATAGAAATTTAAAGTTTAAATTGAATTAGACTTCCGTGAAAAGACTAATAGCAATCAATGCGTTGTTGTACTCAAAATTCACACAGCAATCTCGTCCGCTGCAAAATAATAAAGAAAAATACAAAAGCAACAAAAAACAAAACACCTAGCTCAGAGTGATACAGTGGGATATTTGATATAGTTCAGATTAGTGATGTAAAATTACCGGTTGTTTATTGCCCGGTATAAAATCGGCATCTCGTTAACTAGCTAAGTTAACTAGTGCCTGATCATATAATCAAATAATAAACACATGCCCATACAGAAAAACATGAAGGGTGCCATTTACGCCTAGGCCTACAAAATACTTTCCAAAAATGCAAGAATGCTAAATTTTGCTAACCTACCGGTTAAAAGTGAGTCTGAAAAATAATCGCTCCGATAGCATTTGGTTTCAGCGATAAAGGTCCCCCCGACGTTTGCATTTATAAAGTTCGGCAGCCAGAACGAGTTTCTGCAGGGAACAAGATTGAAAATGAGATTCCGTAGAATGTTGCACATCTTATGCTTACTACGAATCTGCGCGTCTGCCGAGTTCCATTTGGTTCATCTTCTTGTCAGACTGGATCAAAGAAAGGCGCATGCAAAGCCGATTGAAGACAAATTGATGTCTTCGGTAAAAATGAGATCGTCAATTTTTTGTCTCATCAAGTGAAAAGTATGCCATAGGGCCATAATTGTCTGCGATATAGGTCTGTAGGTCGTTTCATATCATGTGCTTATATTATTATCGTGTTTCAGATTGGCGATACATGCGTGAATGTGGGTAAATGCGGATAAAAGTGACCAAAATGTTGGCGTTTGCCGACAGAAGGCGGCTTAGTGAATCAGAAAGTGTACCGCTTGGCCGTTCTACTGCTTGAACACCTGAGTTCATGACCTGAAGACATTTCATGCCAAAAGTGTTTTGGCTCTAGACTTTGCACTCTTCATTTAGTAAGAGAAAACATAGAAAATCTCAATTATAGCGAAAACGTGAATCTGGTTCCCAATGAATTAACACTCATTTTTCCATGATCCTGTCAGACAAGAAGAGGAACAAGGTAGAACTCGGTAGACGAGCAGATTCGTAGTCACTGAGCCCACATCATTCGGTTAACGTCTTATTTTCGACCTCGATCCCTTCAGAAAGTCGTACTTCAGAAACCGGACTTCTAGTGCTCGTACATGACTAGAGTAATTAATGCGCAGTGAAAGCAATATAACACCCATAACTGTTATGAGACTAACAGTGGTGCCAATAGCGATTTCTGTTAGGCCTGCTTTACTAAGATTCACAATTTTTCTTATTTCAATAAGATCACATCAATATGATAATTTGAAAGCAATAATCCATCCCTATTAGCCTATATGTAGATATCTACAACTTTCATGATTTGTATCTTGAAAATGATTTAGACAAGAAAACTAATTTGTTTTATTCTAAGTTTTCCCCCTAAAGTTGTGTCTATGTCTTCATGTGACAAACCGTGGATGACCCCATTTTTGAAGGACCTCATTAAGAAAAGATGGTCAGCTTTTCGCAACAAAGATTTCCTATCATATAATATTTATAAGAAAAGTGTAGGGTTGAAATAGCCAATTGCAAGAGCAGATGGGTGCAAAGATCTATGAATTCAAGCCGCAGAGTATGGAACATCGTTGATGATGTGAAGGGAAAATGCACTAACGATCCGTTGACATCAATTATATCCAACTTTCCAGACCTTGAATCAGCTGCGAACGCTATTAACGAAATTTTTGCGAAGTCTTTTATACAGACCGATTTCTAATATGAATACGCAGACGATAACTGGTGTCCTTCGATTGACTGACCTTCTTCTGTTTTCAATTTTTTAGAGAAACTATCAGTCACCAAGGCAACTGGTGCCGATGGTATTGCAAATCGTTTTTACAAGCTTGCATCGATCCGTATATTTGAGTCTCTGTGCAATTTGATAAATTGATCTATAAGTCAACGTAAAGTACCTTCTGTTTTCAAATATTGTGTCGCATCTCCTGTTCCCAAGAATTCTCCGCCTAATATTGGTCAGCTTCGCCCAATCAACTTATTGAATGCGCCAGATAAAACTTTATATCTCCATTGTTGAGTGTTATGCGGGGTAGGTTCGAAATCGATATCCCATATTTTCAATTTACTCATAGAGAGTTTTCTGACAGAAGCTGCTGCCTTATTTCTGGCCTGAAAGTATTTGTCATCAAATATTAATAGAGAAACTGTGTAAACCTTATTATCCAGTTGGTTTCATGAAATGGCTCTGGTCTGATTTGACCGACCGTTTTCAGTGCGTCAAGCTGAGTAGTATTTTAAGTCAACCAGTCGCTGTTCCAAGTGGGGCACCACAGGGTTCTTTGTTCGGGTGGCCATTCGAGCATTGACCGTTCAAGGCGGTGAACGCCGAAGGCGTATCTCTCAAACTTTTAGCTTTTACATTTTCTTATATCGACCAGTAAATTTAAAAAGGGGAGCTTCGATTAAATTATTTTCGTACTTTTTCAGAAAGATAGGCCTAATCTCCCATCACTTGATCAAGTTTGTTAACCTATGACACATGTGGTGGGTACTGGGTAACAAAAACTGCTATAACTGCGGAAACGTAATTACATGAGCTGGTTTCATACCTACATGTAGTTGCTACATACATGTATGGGCTTGCTCTATATGATATCATTGCTGTTCTCTACTCGAGTATATGTATGCATGCATGTCATGGTTCGGCATTCCATACTTTTATTGTAAAGTGTAGATTTGCAACTGGGAGTAGTCTCGCAGAACCGTCGAACACAAATATGTGGTCGGCTGGTCTGTGAGAATGACAGTTATACTATTCGGAAATTGGATGTCGATAGCGGGCCGAAGTTTATGAAAATATTGGGTGGACCTCTTCCCGATTTAACATTCTATTTTCTCTTTGTACCTTGCATTGACTCGTACTTTCATATCTTTTTAAGCAGTCACTTTTAGCGTCTAAAATTGTTCCTCATTCTATGCGTTTTCTATCAAGTGAATTGTCTGCATTTTTCGTGTGCTGCGATTGTTACGACGACAGCTGTTCCACGGACTGTCACTGCCACTTGATGATTGAGTTTAAAAATGAAGAGCGAAGTTGAGTGAAGGCGTTCACCATAGCGTTCACAATAAAAAAGATAATTTCCTGACACCCAGAATATTGACGCCTCTATTATTTGAATTAATCATGTCTGGTCAATTGCTCAACGCATGGCTCAACGACATATTTTTCACCATTTCTACATTACTGACGGCGAGAGTCATTCTGTCAGAACTCGGTGCGTGAGTTATCTGAGATGTATTCGGTCCGAAGTATCTAATCACTGTATATTTAATTCTCGAAACGACCAGTATTGCTATCCGTGATCTGGAGATAGACGATGATACTAACCATCAATGACGACGTATCTATGAAGGCAATGGTGGACATGCCAATACAGTAAAACATGGGGTCCAATTCTACAAGCAGAAAGATGTTGTACGTTAGGTTCAACCACTGACTTTTTTATATGCATCCGCCTTGTTCAGTATCCGATTGCAACGAGTGGAGTGTTGACATGATGATTGGAAATGGATTCCGGATCTAATTGGGAAAAGTTCGATAGATAAAATGTTCATATTATCCTAGGGACTTGTATAAAATTTCAATACAAGAAGCTTGAAAACACATAAATAGATTATTAAAATACTTTTCGTTTAAATGTTAAGTCTAATTTGAATTTGTAAAATCACATGTGTATAAAATACATCCTAACCGCATGTGTTCATTTATCACAGAAACGACAACTTACAAGATTCTTGCATTGACTTGTGCTGATGAAAATGCAGTAGAAATTACGCCTGCTTAGCCAGTAAGACTAATTACCTAATAAATAAGGAAAATAGAAATCTGCAGCAAATGAATCACTAAATTGAGTCTGTTGTATTGAGTGTTTTGGAATCGCTTGTAGCTAGGGAATAAGTTTCCTTTCGGTTCAGAAATCACATAATTTCTCAAAAGAATTAGAAGACAAAACAAGGCTGAGGAAGCTGAGTAGGACATCCAATGAGTCAAGACACATGAAGCATCTTTGTTGTCATACTGAATGATTTGGAACCGTCAGTAGATGAGAAACATAAGGCTTGGTAATAAAGATGGAAGAATTTTGTGACCGGCTTAGGCCGTATAATTGCCACGAGATCAAAATTGTGCCGGCTCAGTGGAAAATTCATGCTTTTCAACAGTTTAGGGCCTATAACCAACCATTTCCCTTCACGTTTTTTAATTATGTTGCATCTTTTGTGTAATAATGTTGCTTGATTGCATCCTTATGTCTTTGAAGTGTGAATATCACGCATTGTTGGATTACATTGATTGGCTAAAACAGTATTTTGAAAACTGCATTCTGGAACTTGATTAAATATCAATTGAAACCGAAAATCCACGAACTAAGGACTATGCGCATTTTTCAAAATTCATTAGATTAATTAACTTTGTAGTTTGAAGAATGGCCTATATACCGCTGGCAATGTTTTGCGATTAACAATTCCAAAAATGCACGTACATGTATAAATTCACAAACTTTGTATGCATCTATGTATATGTTTATCTGCAAATGAAATCTACAACAGACAATCATATTTATATAAATTTTGAAATATCATAAATTCATGACCCGAATATTTTACAATCAACCCGAACACGAATTCAGGTCGGGTCTGGTTCGCACATCCATAGTGCAAACCGTAGATCTAGTTTTGGGACTTCCTCGAAAATGGACGCAGTTGCCACACTATGCGCCGGAATAATCTTGCTATTTTAAGTTAAGCTTTATTGCGCATGAATTTCATTTAACTTGATCTATAAAGATGCAGAAAAGGATATTTAAAAACTGAAATTTTAAAATTAGACCACGTTTTATGGGAAATTTGTTCAAGAATCTTCTAAATTTCACAAACTTCTGTTGCATTTGTGATGCTGCAGCATTGCTCAGGTCTGTTGAAATTTGGCAGTAAAGATAGCTTCTCATGGTCTTTTTGTCCTCTGATATCATGTGTCGATCCATGTCGATGTTGCTAGATGGCTAGGATTATTTCGACGCTAATTGACGTGCAAAAAGTCAATTGTCATAGTGAGGCCATTTGCACACATCTTTTCATGTAAATAATCGGACAGCCGAGGGCCAACAATATCCACACAACAATTGACACAGATAGCCAGAACTGTACAGTTAGTTTATAGTTCTTTTAGACGCAGAAATTCGTCGAAATAATATTTTTTTTGCTGAACAACAAGATGAGATTTTTTCCACAAAATATGGATTTGGTCGTAAAACTGCGTCCTGATTCTTCAAACTTCTAAGCGTATACACACAAATGTCAAGCATCTGGAAAGATCACGTGTTTCAAGTTACATTTAGAGGCAAGACTACTTCTACAGTTATAAAAAATATTTCTTCGCTAAGATCGTAATCAAACTTGAATCCGAACTGTAAAATTGCATCGGAACTTGAATCCGAAGTGTACAATGAATAAATAGTTCTTGATCCAAAACATCCTGAAATCATGAATTACTGCGGTTAATAGGACAGGTCAGTGCAATGCTATGTTTGGATTGTAAACAATGTTCATTATCAGCAAGCAGGGTTTTGGGATTTATGTGAAGGAAGTAAAAATAAGTTAAGGCTGCTGAGAATGGCTGATATCTTAGTTTTCTGTTAGAAAAATGAGATAACAAGTTACTCTCGGCAGCTTTGACTTAATTATACTTTTGATTAACAATGCTATTTCTTGTTAAGTATCAGTTTCTGATGTTATAAAACCTTATGTTATGATTTGAAAGTCAGATTAACAATTAGTGACAAAAATGCATTGGACTCGTTCCTAAGTTGATCTATTCCCGATTTTATCCTCCATGTGTTCGGGAATTCGGAAGGGAATACAGGATTGTCGGGATATGTACGAATTCGAGAGAGTCATAAACTGCGCGCTTCCGGTGAAAGGAACCTCGTCCTAGCAGAGTTCTGTGTCGCTGACTTTCCTCTTACACTAATAGACGATTCCCTAACAGAATTTTGAGTCGTCGACTTCAGGGTATTAGGGATCACTAATAACCTGTCAGCACTAACAGCGTTTTGTGTCGCCTGCCCTTTCCATGTTTCCTTTCTACGGGTACCGTCATTCATGTGCTCCCTTCTGAGGAGGCTCATTATCATTCCATCCTCCGGCCAGAGATTCATCATTGCCGTACATGTTTCCCTCCGAGGAGCCCATCATCATTTTCCGGAGTGCTCTTCGGAATATACCCACCGACCAACCAACAGATCTTTATAGCATTTTTCGACGAATCACGAGAATGATCCTGATGAAAATCCAAGTAATTCCGGGAAAATCCCAAAGATTCTCATCCTTGGATTGATGTCAAAGGAGCCAATTTTTAAATTCTCACTAGCAATTGAACGAGAAAGTGCAGTCTTCTTCACGACATCGAGATATGGGCCATTGTGAGAGGCACATATAGCTTTTCATGTTTCTTAATAACTCAATCATGTAATTTCTGTTTCAGAAAAACAGAAAAAATATTTGCTTATCTCATGCAATAATGCGTAAGAATGACTGCTTACTGCTTAGCAATAGCATTACTGCTTCGACGAATATTTGCTTCTAAATAACTTAACTGCATAGTTTTGGTTCTATGTGCCAATGTTTGCATAAGAATTACTGGGTCTCAGTTGGTCGTATATTTACACGCAAGGATGCATGCGAATAACCGAGTAGCAATGGATATGCTACTGGAGCGCAATGTTGTTGCGTATAGGCTTATGAGTAATTGATCGTTTGCACGTCAGGTAGCGTTTGAGCAACCACTCCGGTTGCCTAGATTTTCTAAATTGTTATAGTCTCTGTAAGTGAATGTGATACGGTACTTCAACTAGGCAGATTATAGGCCTATAATGTTGAGCAATGATTGATCATGCCGTTCATATCAATTAGCACCCCACGTTATCTATGTCTTATGGAGATATCCAGGCTTGCCGTTGGGGATTGGAATTGGACCACCAAAAAATTATCCCAATCCGAATAAGGTTTCATCCTCCATACTTTTCCTACATGTACTTTATCTTTTATAATTCCTTGTTGATAAATATATAAGTCATGTGTCAACATGAAAAAATTCCAAGCTTGCTGATCCTGCGTAAATTACTAATTGTAATCGTATTGAGAGTTGATTCTTTTCCGTGAATCGCACGCGGGTTTCTCCTGTCCTGTGTTTAGGCAGTCTTCGCGCAGTCGTGTAATTGTAAAGTTTGTAAACAGTAAATATGTTCTTTTAAATCAATGAGTGAAGTAATTCTAAGTAAAAGCGTTCTCAATAATAGTCGTTTTATGGCTCTCGATTTCGAGGACGAGTAGCCCTGCTGTAGCCTGCATACACGTGCACAAGTACTTCGAACTAGTATTACAGAGATTTCTGTAATTAGTGATTTGTTTTAAAGATGTTGAAATGCTGTGAGGTTTTTACTTAGTAGATTTGCTTACATATTTTTTAAAAAAATCTGATTTTGCTATGATGTTATCATCATTTTGGGAGCATGACAATTTTGTGTTAACAAATCAAGTTGGGTTTTATGGGTTTATCGTTGTATTCAAACTAGGACTAAGGAAATAGCACTTTCACAAATAGAAGTAGCCTAGTAAAATGTCAGCAAAATATTTCAAATAGTACATATACATAAATTGCAATGGTTATTCAAATTGTGGTGTCATCTGCATATTTCACTTTATGACAATAGTCTGAAGCGGATTTAAAAGGACTCGCAGCAACACTATAGAGAAAGAGCCCCAAAGTGTACCCTTGAGGGAAGCCAGAGGTTAAATCGACGATTTCATTACATGTATCACTGATTTTGACATCGCACTTTCTTCAGTGGTAGTAGTCAACAATCAAGCGAACAAAAGGAGACTGATATGTATCCCAACTCAATTAGTTTCCTGACAACAACGTTGAATTTTATCATGTCGAATACCTTGGAATAATCATAGGGAACGATAGTGACACCATCAGTTTAGGGTCATCAAGGCAAAATATCATGTAATGATGGATAAATATCAAAGTGCGGCAAGTGGAGGAGTACTGGCAGTATGCATGTATTGATTGACGAAATGCCAACTCGTATGGTGAGCAAATAAACAACGCACAAGTATGCACGTGCATTTCGTCGTTTTGAATTTAACCAAGGGCATGTGTGATAGCGGGGGAAGATATGTGCACATCTTCAATCACTGTCGAAATTGAAAAAATAGGTCAACTCTCTTTGAAATATGGTCCTAGCATAGTCACCTAAATGCACATGCGCGGGTTTATTAAAGGCAACCAATATAATCATTGTAGAAGCATCATTGATGTCATTTTGATGTTGGGATTCTCGTTGAGATTGGGATAGGTTGGGATCCCAGTGGAAATTCTCATTGAGATTGGATTGAACTGGGATTGGGCGTGACTACCAGCCCAATGGCAAGCCTGGAGAAATCAACACGACTCTGAAATATAAAATGTGAATACAGTAGAACATTGGAACGCATAGTAGATAAAAATACCAATTATTATGTGAACTATATTATCAATATTAATTTAGCAGGATAACTAATGCATTGTATGTGCATAACTATACTTCCGGACACGTGGATTAATCGATCAAACTTCGATTGACTTTTTCATTTCTTAATATTTTACAAATAACAATGTTTTCCTAACTTAGGCCCTATTTGTCTTCGCTAAAGATGGCATTCATTACATTTCAAAGTTAATAACGGTTGATAAAAATTCTCATTTTCCTGCATTCATATCATAATGCTTTTCATGAGTTGATGCTTGGGAAGCTTTCTGAAGACATAGGGTCTACAATTCTATTGTGATACAGACTATATGTTTATTGTTCTCTAATCATCCATCCAATGTCAAAATGTCTTCTCAAAATTGAGTACATTTATAATATATTTTTCTTTACATGCTGGTTGCTAAGAGACTTGAATATGTTAAGTAATGTTTGAAAGTCACTTATTAACATTCAAAAGGCGTAAGCTCATTTTGAATGTTATTTGGAGATGGGCTCCTATAAAGATAGTCTACTCACTTATCACGTTACACTGCCGTCGACAGGTCAACACCGAGTCTGTCATTAATCTGCATCCAAACCTGATTGCAAACCATAATCAGGTTTGCAGTGACATATTGACGAGTTTCAAAATCGCATAATTTCTGTTCTGCAATTTTTCAGATTTCCCGATAGCACTTAGTGTATTAACTAGTGATCGCTTAAAGTAGAAAGAAAATCTAAAAATGACGGAGAAGGAATTCTCGATTTTTATATAGACAGAATTGAAAACAACCTAAGAAGCCAGCTTAATATGATGAAATAAGAACGGTCATTGATGCTCATGTGAAGAAAAAAAGAAAAGTACAGTTGTGTGTAGGTAGAAAACGCAGCGTTTCCCTTTGCATGAAAGAAGAGCATTTGATAAGAGTTGCCAATACATTGTATATTTTGTTCTATACACAGAATTAAATAATTTGTTTATCTGCTTGCGCGCGCAGATGCACTTACACTTACAGCACTGACGTATTCATATATACATTTATTTCGCTAGGCATCATTTTACATACATTATTATTTAAACGCCATCGCATTCTTTAGCATATTTACCATAAAACCTGTAATAGACCGCCATGGCGCTATTGTCGCAAGTCGCTAGCTCTTTGAAGGAATTTCGCAATACACTTAAGATCTTTTTGAGTCTTTGTATTCACTAAGTTGTTGAACTCGGTTGTACTTTCGCAATGGCGTAATGCCGGTGCTAGTTCCATCAGTAATTTCTGATATTTTGAGCATTCAGTCATAAAATGATGCAGATTTTCTACCCGTGAATCATTGCAGAGCTCACATTGACACTCTTCATATCTCAATACATTTCCATAAATGCAAGTGACAACTATTAAGTTGTGATTTAATGCTCTTAATTTCAATGTGATGTTGATATAACTATATTCAATATCTGAATTCAGATATGATTTTATGCTGTACTCAAACAGGTATAACCCCAAAGAATTTAACCCAGAATGTCTTCTTTTTGCTGAAGATATCCATTGTTCCTTATGATAATCAACTAATCGACATTTTGTAATCCTCAAAAATGATTGTTTATCGACTATTGGCTGTGCATCCCATAATTGCGATAGGCTAAGTTTTTTAAGCAATTGCTTTATTCGCCAGCACCACATGTTTCTGATGTAGTGCCCGTTTGAAATGATATCTGAGTAAATTGTATTATTTATTTCTTTTATTATACTTCTTCCATTGCTTGTAATGATTCGCATCCAATAACATATTGACGCTTTATAAAAATGAAAATTCATAGGATGTACAACGTGGCCATAAAGTCGCGCACCAAAGTTTATCTGACCCAACTTTAAGTAACTTAAGATAACGTCCAAACTTTAAGCTTCAATCATACTATTATAGAATTTCCTAGTTTCGTCGTGCGCATGTGGAGTATACTTCGTTCTCTTAACTTCATGAATGAACATTATTTGGTGCAGATGATCGCGCGACTGCCAAAATGAGCATTAGTAGTGAAAACTGTGCCCTACTTGCCAGGGATAGGTACATGGATAGGTACATGTAAAGTTTAGTGTTATCAATAGGTACATGGATAGGTACATGTAAAGTTTAGTGTTGTCAATAGGAACATGGATAGGTACATGGATAGGTACATGTATACTTTAGTTATCGATAGGCACACGGATAGGTACATGTATAATTCAGTGTTATCAATAGGAACTTGTATGAGATCTGTTTTACTGGATAGGTACATGTGTTTGGTACACTGTGTTTCGGAACGTCTATGATCGAACTTGTGTGGTTTGGTTCTGAGCACTTGGGTACGTACCGATAGACGTCCGTTGTTTGATTTTGAATGGGTTTGCTCAATTGCGACTATTGTGACAATTATTTTTAATGTAGCACTATTTAGATGTGAAACTTTACTGTGCAGTTATGATTTAGTTGCTCCCCAATAAGAAAAACCAATTCCAGAACTATGTTTAAAATGAAAAGACAAGAGATTTACAATGTAAGTTTAATTTAAGCGTGAAAAATAAATGAGGGGTGCAAATCACGTCCCTCAGGCGACTCCATGATCTTCAAGAAGTCATCACACCACTCATGGAATGTCGGATTTTTACTAAAGTCATGGTCACATTCGTGTACCGGACACTTCACCGGTAGTCCATTCCGCCTTTGAAGTGCAGAGACAGTCAAGGTCTTCCATAGGGCCACTTTGCAGCCGCAAGACAGATGCATGGTCATGTCCAACTGACCTCCCATAATGACTTGGCTGTCATTTTGAAAATAAAATAGTGGTTTTGAGGACATGCTTCTTGTTATGGAACGTTGAGGATAAGTACTTAACAGTTTGGAACAATGTCATCCTTTATATAGTTATATATATTCTTTAGGGAAGTTCGGTACCTCTCTGATTGGCTATTAGGATTTCCTTTGTTTAAAAAGTATATAAGTCCGAGGTTTGTACCAATTCTTATCAAAGGTTCTAATCCTCACGTTTACAAGTTACAATTATTTTAAATCTACAAGTCATAATGGATCGCAAACAGAAAGCCGCAGTTGAGAACGGTACTGCTGATCGTACCACTTCGCCAGTGGAACGTACCAGTACACCTCCCCAATCTCCGATGGAGCGATCGACAACACCAAACGAGGAGCCGGTGGTGTTCACCCAAGCCCCTGCATCGCCCGACTACTCGAGTGATGAGGATAGTGACGTATCAATTGAGACGATGCGTCACATGAATAAGAAGTCCATGCGAACGCCACTTTATGGACGGGTCACGGTTAAAGTCAAGAACGCCCCGAAAAAGTATCACACCAAACGGGTGTTCATGAGGATGCAGCCGAACGAGCGGAACCTCACAACCGCTCTCGAATTTTCGGTCATCGACCTTGACACACCACGTCGCTGTCCCTGTGCGCCCAAGAAGACCAGGATCCATGTGCAAGTGGACTTGAAAAAACTTGTACCCTTTCCTTACCTTGATGACATTTAGTGTGTTTTTTCTTAATCTCTTTATTTAATATTTATTTGTATATATGAACAGACTTGTTTTATCATTTCACAAATCGGTCTTCAATTAAGGTCTGAATGGGAAAGGGGAATAACTATCTACAATTAATGATGTTCAATAACTGAATTGAAACAAAAAAATCAAGTATGAAGACTTCAACTTGAAATAAATAGGAACATATAACTTTTAAAGAAACAGTTATGTTGTTAATTTTAAAATGCTTGTAGCAGTCCAGGATGATATCATACATGTGTCATACACGACATCATAAGAATGAGAATGAAAAGACCTTTAGAATGATATAAGGTATGTACCTATTCGATGGGAAAATCCTAGTTGTATGCAACTGTATGCAAGCAGACAAATGTTAGATTTTTAAATTCACTAAGTTTTTAGCCCATTCTTTAAAGACATGTAGCTCTCTAGTTATATGTCATACATGTGTCATACAATACACCATTAGAATCAGCATGAAAAGAGCATTCGAATGATATATTGTATGTACCCATTTGATGAAAAAATCCTAGTTGTATGCATCTGTATGCAACTTGAAAAATTCCAAGTTTTTTTACAAAAATGACTAAGTTTACAAATTTTCAAAGTTAAAGTTTTACAACTAAAAATGACCATAATATACAAACCTCTACACTTGACCTTGACCTTGACCTTAGACCTGACCTTGACCTTTGACCTTCATACACTTCATACACTTCATACACTTCATACACGGCGGGGGGGGGGCCTCAAAATTTCTCGGGCGCTTCGCGCCCTCGAAATTTTTCGGATTATAGGGTAAATAAGTTTTCTCGTGCGCTTCGCGCACTCGAAAATTTATTTACCCATGGGTTCCGGGTGCCATAGATACTCTTCTTGCTTCCCTAACCCTAACCTTAACCCTAACCCTAACCTTAACCCTAACCCTAACCCTAACCCTAACCCTAACCCTAACCCTAACCTTAACCCTAACCCTAACCCTTAACCCTAACCTAGTATTTTAATTTGATTATTTGAATTTTGGCGCGAAATTCAAATTTTCGAAAAAATCTTTAAATTTGATTATTCGAATTTTGGCGCGAAATTTGAATTTTCGAAATTTAGCGCTTAATTCAAATTTTAATGTTCTATTCAAACCACACGTTTTATAACTTCAAATATGAATCATTATATGACTATTAATAATAACATGTATATCAAATAATACATCAGTCCATCAGTTCATATTACTTTGAATTCACTCTACTGTTTACATGTAGAAATCTTTCAACACATATGATGGCACTTCCATTTCTAAGGTTAAAAATAAACCAGCTGTTCCAATTCTTGTTTGAGTTATCAATTTTGTTTAACCGTACCAATTCCAAGATGTGATGTCATAAGGTCTTTGTTCATAGTTGCTTTGTCAATTTCATATATAAAGAAGTTGCACACAACGAATTTTCACTCATTTTCAAATTATTTAGTGTCCATAACAGACGTCGTTCTTCGTTCCTCCGTTCTCCGGTTCTTATTACAATTCTAAAGTGAGTTTCATTGTCATGTTCTGCTACTTTATAGGATATTCGGGAGTAGGAACATTATTAAGTTTTTATAACCAAATAGCTTTAAATATAGAAGCTTGGATTTTTAGGATAGGAACACTTTATGTTATATTATTAACCATGTTTTTTTATTTTAATTTTTCATCCTATATTAAGTCACTGAGCGAGAGACATGAATATATCAGTTTAAATGTAAGTGTATTTGAATCAACAAGATTTTCACAGTTTGCAAATAAATAAAAAGATACCTAAATAAAGCCTTCATCCATTTTAAATATTCAGTCTGTCATCTGCTAACAGATGTATAAAATTCAAGCTTGTTTAATTAAACAAATTGAGGATTGGTTGAAATTTTCGAAATTTCACTTTCATTTCATTAAATTAATTTCGAAATTAAATAATAGTAAATCAGCTGTTTCCAAATTTCAACTCTTCTTATGAGCTAACCCTTTTCGAATAAATATCTAATTTTCGACTTTCGGTTTCAATTTCAACTTCAAATTTTATTTCTTTCTCAGATTTCTCCAATATGAAAGTAGCACTTAATAGACCTTTGATGATGGTATATAAATGCGTTCTCGTTTAACAAGAGATTAAATTATAATCAATTTTTCCTATATAGAAATGGTCCGACAAGAAAGTATTGCGCGACAACGGCTGATCTTTCACTACTGTGAAACATGCCGACTGCCTGTTCGTCATGCCAACAAGAGTGGCCACAAAGACTGCATATTCAAAGAGGATTTCACATACCTCTATTGCTTAACCTGCAAAACATATGAGAGGAGCAACGACAAGGTCAACAGCGACTCAGCAAAAGCCTTCATTGTCAAACACACGCCCTGTGCCCAACAGAATGGCCGGAAAGGCATCAACCTTACCTCCAAGTCAGAGAAAAGGAAATTGGAGAGGCTTTTTAATAAGGAAAGGCCGACTGAAGGCGTGCTCTCACAGGTGGACGAGCCTGAGACAAAGAAAGCCCCCAAGTCCCGAGCACCTAAGAAGGTCCCCAAGTCTCGAGAATTTATTGATGAGACTTTAAGTGATTTTGAGGTAAGTGTAGTCAATTCTAAATGCTAACTTGAACGGACAACTGACTCACAGTTGACAAAAAGTACTGCTTCCTTTAGATTAAAATAAATTTGTTGTTAACACATTTCAGGACATGGTGATGCCCCCACCGAAGAAAGCCAAGGTGTTGGTGCAGAAGAAACTGGTCGTTCAAGATGTGAGATTCTATTTACTCAGGTTAGTAATCGTGTGCATAAACTAAATCAATATTTCATAAATATTTCAGTGTGAGGTGCCTCGACCGCTGAAAGTCAGTTTCGAAGACAATAATGCGGTGGAAAACTTGCGAAAGGTAAGAAATTAATTTGCTTGTTACTTCTTAATGTGAAATTGAACATGAATTTTTATTTTCAGCTGTTTCCAAGTGTCCAAAGGTATCCTGCAATACCTCGGTTGAATTCGCCGGAAAAGGAAACCATTTCAAGTCCCGTAAGTGTGATTTTCATGGTCTACGATTCGATATCAGACAACAATACCTGGAAAAAACTTTACATGTATATAGTCTATGTCTATATTAATTCTCATTAATATCTATTTAGTTATAAAAACATTATCAAATTTTCGCTGCAGGCTGTACGATCTTTGTCCCTTAAAAGACATCCGCGGAGCTTTCTGTCTACGCCGGCGACCACCACATCTATGGAGGATAACGAGGAGAGGCCCTACTCCATCCGTGAATCATCGGGCGATTCCTCGTCATCTGATGACGACGTCTCCACCACGTCGTCTCCAACATCCTCATCCGATGACGATAATTCGGTTGCAAATGTAAGTTTAATGCTTAGATGACTGCATCAGCAGAGAACTTTTCCATTGTAATTTAGAAACCCACTTGAGTAAAAATTTATTAATCTGTAATAGATCAATTTATCTTCTAGAATGATTCGATGGTTCTTTCGGAGGACGAAGGTGGATCAAATCGAGGGACAATCGAGCTGAAGGTATGTGAAATTCACATTTGGAGTTAATAAATGTCAACAAGTTAATTTTCATTTATGTAATTGAATTTACATAGTGTTAATTTTAATTTTGATAAATGTTAACAATTGCAAATAGTTCATAAACAATTGTTTCTTTTCGTTTGCAGGACTCCGTGATGCATGCATCACAGGAGGTCTCCTTCAGCAACATCCGGGCATCCCCGAGCTGGAGTGTCCGCCTGCCGCCGTCCCCAATGATCTGCTTGGCTCCATCATCCCCTGCACGTCTTCCCTTGCCGCTATCTCCTCCGAACCCATTACCGACGCCAAGTGCAGCTCCTTCCTCCCCGGTAGTACTTCCCACAACACCTCCCCCAGTTGCAGCTCTACCAACGTCGGATGTGACGGCTCCTCTCCCAGTGCGGGATTATAACGTCGACTTGGACGCAACCTCGACAGAACAGGATGTACATAACAAGTTACGTCTCTGCCAGGAGCGCCTACAGCAGGCAGAGGAGCGGGAGAAGAAAATGAAGGAGGAGAACAGAGGCTTGATTGAATCTGTGAGGAACCTAACACAATCAAATCTCCTGTTGGCCTCCCAGGTTTCGAACAGTCGCATTAATGAAAAGGAAACTTTAATGCACATTGACTGCATGAACAATGTAATTAGAAAAGTGAGACTGACTCACATGAACGATTTCAGCGTCTGCACCAAAGGATGCAGTCATTTGAAGCTGAATCACAGCGGTATTGTAAAGTGTATCAAACTTTAACTTTTAACTTTCTTCATTTAAGAAAAAGAAATTATCTAGCATTTTATGTTTTCTCTTTACAACAGATCGGAACATACGGTATTGGCTGGTGATGACGCTGACGTCATTAGATGGTAGATGTATATAAGGGCTTGCTAATTTCAATCCTCATCAATAATCATGGTTGTCTGTACCAAGTGTGGAAAAGTGTTCACTCTCATAGGCAATTTGCAACGACATGAAAAATTTTGTAAGTTAGGAAAAACGTATCAATGTAGCAAGTGTCCATATAAGACGAATAGGATGGATAATCTTAAGAGACATAAACTTGTATGCAATAATAAACCGAATGATAGCATAACAGAGTCAAATTCAAATAATCAAAATAGATCTACTTCTAAGCCAACAACCAGCGCTTCAACTAACATACAAAACTTTATGCAATACTGCTCTCGGTGTGGCAAAACGTATAACTCTATAAGTAGATTTCGACAGCATATGAATGTACATAACACAAATAGTGAGATGAATATGCATAATAACTATGGAACTGTTAGTCTCAGTGAAAGCGCACTCAATGGTCATGCACGTGTGTATGATATCACGCCAACAACACCTACTGTGGACATAACATCATTCTTAGAAAGCATGCGTTCCATGTTAGGGAATTTAGTGTCTGACTTACTAAGGAGCTATCAATTGCGCGGTCGTCTGATTGCACAAATTCGTTATGTCCGTTCTAATCCTCAAGAAGAAGAAACTTTTCTCGCACACTTTACCTCATCATCCTCAAACTATATTTATGACTATGATGCTTGGTTTCAGGATCATCTAAATAGTCTAATAAATCATATTGAAGCCTTCACAAAAAAGGGTAGCAATTGGATTATAGATGATGTACAAAATATAGAGTTCAATGTAATAACAAGTCCAATACTGTCAGGTGGACAATCATTTCCTCTACCAAAGAAGTTAAAAAACTCTAAAGCTGTCATTAATGTTAATTCAAATGCAAATGATTGCTTCCTATATGCAGTTTTATCAATATTGCATTATAATGAAGTACCTTATTCAAGGAATGAAGTAAAATCATATAGTGAGTGGACATCTGAGCTAAATATGGAAGGCATTTCCACACCAGTATCAATCAAAGATATTCCAAAATTTGAGAAAAATAATGATATTAAAATTAACATTCACTTTTATGAAAATGGACTCAAAGGTGTTCGTTACAATAGTAACTTTACTGGTAGGCAAACGGTTAATATTTTGCTAATTCTAAACAATGGAGCAGCACACTATTGTGGAATTCCAAAGCTGTCAAGATTGTATAGGAGAACTTTAAAAAGACATAAATACTTCTGCGAAAGATGCACTCAGTCATTCACATATAAGACAACACTAGAACGACATTTCCAGTTTTGCATTCGAGGAAAAGCACAAATAGAAAAAATGCCGACAGATCTAAAAGTACTAACAAGTAGCATGGAATATCAACTAAGTCCTCCTTTAGTAATTTATGCAGATATAGAGTGCTACATTGATAATAAAATACATAAACCTGCGGCTATTGGAGCTTATCATGTCTGGCATAATGCCCTTCAATCAAAATTTGAAAACAAGTATTACCTCTTTGAGGGAGAAAATTGCATTATTAGTTTCTTGCACCACTTAGAAACTGTAGCCCAAGACTTATATGACAACCAATGTGCAACAACTAGGCAGCCAATGTCACTGTCAGCGGATGAAAAAGCACGCCACGAGAATGCAGAATGTTGCAACAAATGTAAATCAAAATTCAGCGATGAAGTCATAAAAGTTCGTGATCATGATCATATCACCGGACGATATAGGCAAACATTATGTAGGAAATGCAATCTCCGGACTTAACAGACGGGAGCTCCCCATATTTTTCCACAATTTTAAAAATTATGATAGCCACATCGTTTGCTATAAAGCGATTGGAAGAATGAAGTCTTGGAAATTAGATGTTGTAGCAGCAACTGCTGAAAAATATATAACTTTATCCGCCAGTGTCCCTGTAAATGAATACAAAGGGAAGACAGTATACTTTAAACTAAAATTCCTTGACTCATATCAATTTCTAAGTGCATCCTTGAGTGAATTAGCCAAGGGCTTGCAAACGTATGAGCATGTAGAGACATTAAGGGTAGAATTTCCACAATTAAGTGATAATGTTTTATATCAGAAGGGAGTGTTTCCATATTCATACTTCAAAAACTTAAACACGTTGACGGAAGACTGTCTACCACCACAATTTGAATTCTATAATGATCTTACTCGTGAGCACTGTTCCGATAGTGAATATGAACACGCTAACAAGGCGTGGATTGAATTTAATTGTAGCACATTTGGTGATTACATGCTGGCATATCTGAAGTTAGATGTTTTATTGTTGGCAGACATATTTGAAGTGTTTAGAGCATTGAGTCAACGTGAGGATGAAGTCGACCCTGTACATTTTGTCAGTCTCCCACATCTTAGCTTTACCTCAGCACTAAATTTCTCTTCCAATGATCCCCCACACTACATACAAGATGAAAATATGTACAATCTATTTGAACGAGGAATTAGAGGGGTATGACTTTCACCAACATTCACCGAGCGCGTGCACGCATTGAAGAATTAGGAAATAATATACATGAAAGTCGACATTTGACCTACTTAGATGTTAATAACCTTTACGGTTCTTCACTCAGTAGGAATCTACCCCACTCAAATTTCAAATGGTTGAATGAAAGTGAATTAGATAATTTTTTAAATGAAGAAAATGTTCAAAATATAGATGATGATGGTGAAATCGGCTACATTTTTGATTTAGATTTAGAGTATCCTGCAGCCATTCATGATGACACTGCCGATTTCCCATTAGCTCCAGAAATGCAGATGATTGAAAAGAGAATGTTTTCACACTATATGAAAAATCTATATGAAAAAGTAAGACCAAATACACATTTTTCTTCTATCAAGAAACTTCTGCTCCATCAATTTGATAGGGAAAATTATGTAGTCCACTATTCAATTTAAAATTTTACTTGAGCATGGGCATGAGAATCAAGAAGATTCATAGTGGCATAAAATTCACACAAAAGCCTTGGTTAAAAACATACATTGATATGAACTCTCAAAAGAGGGCTCAATCAAACACTGACTTCGAAAAGTCATTCTACAAATTGAAAAATAATTCTTTATATGGTAAAACAATGGAAAATGTAAGGAGAAGGAAAAAATTTAAACTAGTCAACAATGAGAAACAACTACTGAAATTGTCAAATCATCCTCTCTATGTTCAACACAAAATATTTGATGAAGATCTGGTTGGTATGGAAATGTACAAACCTTCAATAGTTTTAAATAAATTAATATATGTTGGTCAAGCAGTACTTGACTATAGTAAGTTGGAAATGTATCAATTATATTACAATGATCTAAAAGGATGTCCACTGATAAATAGAACGCGACTTTGTGGAGGTGATACCGATAGTTTCTTCCTATGTTTATACACATCACCATCTGTCCGTCTGGAAGATATACTTCTATACTTCGGTGAAAAGTTTGACTCTTCAAACTATGACAGTCATCACCGACTATACTCAACTACAAACAAAGCTAGATTAGGTTGTTTTAAGGATGAGTGTGCTGGAAAGTTGCTTGAGGAAATGATCCTACTAAAACCGAAAATGTATTCCATGAAATATCTAGACTCTAACAATCATAGCATCAAACGTGCAAAAGGAATTCAGAGAGCAGCAGTTAAAAAATTGAAACATGATGACTATAGGAGTGTCTATTATAGTGAGAATGATACAACTGAAGATATGACAATTATAAATTCAAAAAATCACATAGTTAGCACAAAATCATTTAGGAAGCGAGGTCTTTCACTTTGGGAGGATAAGCGCTGTTGGCTGGATAAAAATTTATCATTACCATATGGACACTATAGCCTAGGTCTTCCCCCACCGTCGAAGAGAAGGAGATGCCTTCCTGTCACAGGTGATGTAGAATAAGTCTAAATAAAAACAATATAATATTCCACTTGTAATAGATCTTGCGATTGCTGCATCTTCCGACATGTAGCAACACTTACTAATACATAAGTAGTCTTACTAAAATTGAAATTTCTACATCTTTCCGATATGTAGAAATGATTACTAATAAATAGGTAGTCCTAATGTGAATGAATATGTGAAGAATTTGTACTCAACATCATTCCGATATGTTGAGCTAATAAAATAGCAAACTTTAGGCAAACATTAAACTTAAATTTGAGACATAGCTTTCGAACATGCCTCATTACATTAGAACATGGAAACTTAGTGACGTTCAAAACGTTCACATAACAAATTCTAACAGAATAGCATTTCGTCATTCAATAGCAAATAGTGATCGAAAACATCGTGGCGTTTGCATTAGTATTGACTCATTGCCTTCACTGAAAGACTTTGCGGATCTCATTGACAACCATAAGACTCGGATCAAGATTCCTCTCGATGACAAGGTATGGATAAAGTGTGATTCATCAGTCAAACTATACGTCTGTTCACCAAAACGTGAAGATGTTGAATATCGATTTTTTTCGTTTCAGTGACGTCACATGGGAAACCTTTACAAGGGAGATACTACCACAGATAACGTCATTCATTAAAGATGGAGGACATCAAACGGTTGGAAGTTGTAAATCGGATGTTAACTACAAAAGCAACAGTCAAAACTCAATCTACAAGAGATCGAGAGGAATATACCCAACCGAAAACAATGGTTACTGATAAAACGCAAATTGAAGCCGACAACGAGCTTACATCTTGGAAGACCCTCAATGTTAACATGGAGGATTCAGAGGAAGGATAGATCTCTCACTATCCTATTCTTTCCAAATGGAACAATCCAATGAATTGGAAGGTCATGGAGGGTGATCTCTCATATTTACACTTAACTTTGGAACATTTACTTGGTGATTCATTATCTGATTTGAAAGTGAAGACAATGACCGTGTTATGTGAATTACATTATCACTATGATTTCCGTAAAGTTACATCAATCACCTAAAAAAAAAACAAAAAATAATAAATAAAAACCAACACAAAAAAAAAAGAAAAAGATAAAAAAAAAAACAGAAAAACATAAAAAAAAAAAAACATAAAAAAAAATAAACAAAAAAAAAACCCCATAAAAAAAAAAACAATGAAAAATAATGATAAAAAAACAACCTCAAAACAAAAAAACAAATAATAACAAAAAAAAAACAACGAAAAACACAAAATAAAAAAAATAAAAAAACCCAAATAAAAACCTATAAAAAAAAAAAAACTATCAAAAAAAACAAAAAAAACAAACAAAAAAAAAAAGTCAAAAGTAAACATAAAAAAAAAACATAACCATCCTACACTAATACAACTACCACCAAAACACAACAACAAAAAACCTCCCCAAACCCAAAACAAAAATCTCCCCACACCCCTAAAACAATAAAAAACCAAACACCAAACAAAAAAAAACTAAAAAAACATAAAAAAAAAACAATCAAAAAAAACAAAAAAAAAAACCACCCCAACACAAACACAACAAAACCACCCCTAAATAAACCCCCATCCACCAATGAAACCCAAACACCCACCCCTAACAGAAAACAATAACAAAACAAATAAACTATCAAACACCAACCTCCCAACCAAAATCCAAAACAAAAATCACAAAACCAACAACCCCAAAAAACCCTCCTCCCCTAACCCAATACCACCCCAACACAAACAACAGAAACTCAACCACTTTCGACCACAACCCCTAAACAAGCAAAATCCTGCGACATACTCCCAAAAAACACCACCCCCCCACAAAACCAAACCACAACCCACTACAAACAACCACCCCCCCTAACACGAAAAAACACACACCAACACAACACACCCGCAACCCAAAAAAACACCCCACCATCACCAAACACCGGAAAACACCCAAAAAAAACAACCCCCAAAACCAACAAAAAAAAAAAAAACCCAAACCATAACCACCACCACACCAAAAAACCAAACCACCCAACCACCACCTACCCCCAACACCCCCCCACACAACACCTCTCAACCCGACCCAATACCCCCTCCCCACCCACCACCCACCACCCTCACCCCAACCCCCTACCCCCCTCCCACCCAATCCACCACCCCCAAAGAACCCACCACCCCCCCCCACTCCCAGCCCCCGCCCCCCCCCCCCACCCACCTCCCCACCAACCGCACCCCCACCCACCCCCCCCAACCCCCCCCGCTCCCCCCACCACAAAAACAATAAAACAAACTTTATGAAGAGTGCGTATTATTACCAGCAGCATCAACATAGACTAACTGGCATCCAAACAAGTATCATTATCCTTAAAGAAAGATTGTGAACACCGGCAATGTAAATCCTAAGTGAAGAAAAAGCCAGATGGGTATTTTAGCCTCCCATCATATGTGATTTGAAAAAATGATATCATGAAAACCAAATTGTAGAGATTTTGTAAAATATGTGGATAAGATAATGAAATGTGAACATGTTTTTTTGTATATATGTGAATAGATAATGAAATTAAGAGCCATAGTTTTTGTTTTCCTTATAAACCCATGTTTTGGAAAAAAAAAAATAGAGCAAGTTAATGATACAACATAAAACTTTATTTCAAAATGTTTCAACATATTTAGTAAGAATTACATCATTTTTATCACAGTTTTTTGAAAATAGTTCTAAAGCACTTTTAACAGTTTATTTTTCAATGGTCTCTCTGTTGACAAAATAGAGTACATAGCCACCGCACATTAGAGATGTATTACTTTGAAGTGGGGAACGATGTCACTTTCCTTATTCGAACAGTCCAGGAAAACCTGTTCATCCATAATGCGATATCATGTAAACGAGGTTGATTAAGAGAGTCAAAATATTCGGCAACTTTGCTGTATAACGATTGATGTATACAGCAATCCAATGTTTTCGGGAAGATTGTTGGGTATCCGTATTGATGATAAGTGAACAAGGATAGAAAGGAATTGAATCAGGTAAATCATCTCTAGAAAAGACATTGAGAAATATTGTCTTGGAGTAGGGATGAGCTTTCCTCATTTTCCTCAAGATTTCTATGTTGCTTAAGTTACTCATCTCTGATAGCTGACAGTCACGTCTCTCATTCTTGTTATCTCAACTTTGCTATCATAGATAGCATAAATGAGACAAGTAATTGTTTTCTTCAAAGGTGACTCAAATGATACCTCCAGTCGTAGATTTCCAGGCTTTGTAACTCCTACGCTTTCACCACCTAGATCTGCATCTGCTGTGAGGTTGTACATATGAAGAAGTAGCCATTTCTTGTACATATCCATTGTAATTCCATTTGAATCGTCTGTATTAAACATGTTGAGGGCGGTGAAAATAGAACAATATTCACGTTCGAATTTACCATCTTTGAAATTAGGCTCATATGCTTTGCAAGATACAAATTTCCCATCCTGATTAGAGTGCTAGTTTGCTAACATTAAAGTGTTGGAAATTGAATGGATTCTTTTCAAAAGCACCAATGAATGCTCATTTTCCACAAATGTGATATACACCGCCTTTGGCATTGCAGTGGGAAAAAGATTTGGGTAGGCATGTGAGGATGATCCCGCACCAATTGTGAAGTTTGTCAACACACTGTGATTAACTGGATATATTGCATTGTTTTTCCTCAATCTGTCGCATGCTCGTTGATGACTGACGGGTTCATTGTTACTCGCCTTACATTGAGCACGGCATTACTTATGTTGACTTGATAGTTTGTAGCTCCAAAAGCCATTAACGCGAACTCAGGATTTGCACGAATAAATTTTATTTGCATTTTAACCTGCGATAGCAGATATCTAGATTGACGAAGGAAATCAAGATAGACGGGTCCTTTCAAGTATAATTCCTTTGAATCCGCTGTTAAATCCATTCGTCTTTTCAACCTGTATTTGAGACATCATCAAATTTCCCTTGCTGATCATCATACCACCCAGAAACTTGCAAGTGTGACTGTTTAGCTTGCTTTTGAAATTGAGTCATTGTATGTATATATGCTCCATATGGATATGCTCGATCCCCTCCTTCAATCTGTTTGTCATTCAATATTAGATACACATCTGAGAACAGACTGGCAATAGGAAGATTTGCTAACCCCACTTTATCCTTGGATGAATCGATATTTGTACCATCAGTCTTCTTAATTTGTATACACAACTCTAAATCAATGGATTGACAGTCAATATAATCTTGAGGATTGGCAGGTATATCAAACTGAATAGGCTGCTGGTTACCATCGATATTTGTTGTGGGGACTATGTCTACAATTGTTGAGGAGATGATGTCTGTCTGATGAGGGGGAGAATCGAAGAAAACACCAAGCCGAATTGATACTCTGCATCGTATTAGCTCTACAAATATGTTGTCTTCCTTCGTTTTGACTTGTTTTCTAGTAGCTGTGGAATTTCGTTTGCGCTTTCTTGTTTTCACTCGACGTCTAGATTTAGAACGTGCTGCTCTAGTCGGCTTTTTACTTTTCCTGCGTCTTTGCTTAGTAACTCGGCCTGATCCAACTTGTCTTGACTTCCTACGCTTCTTCCGAACTGTCTTCGTTAAATCATCTAATGCGTCCATGGCAGATTGCTGCTGCGCGGCATTTTCATAGATTCACCGATATCCTCACCTTGAAGCGCATCAGCTGCAACATTTGCCCCAAAATCTAAAGCCCTGCTTCCAACACGCTTCATGATTGGTACGCCATACTTTTTGAGTGTTGGAAGAACCATACGTCTTAGTGCACCAAATATGCCTCCTCCAACTTGTCGTCTACCTCCAACAAAACACGGGATAACCGCTGTGATATGATGGTCTACTGTAAATGCCTGTCATTATGACTATTGAATAACTATGGAAGTCACAATAGCGTAAAGCCTTATTCTCGTGACCTAATATGTAGGGTCAAAACAGTAACACCACCACAGAACGGTACTACTTCTCCTGCATCATCATGAATTGATATGTCAATTCTATTGATGAAATTTCGGCTGATGGTAGATACATTGTGTTAAAAAATTCTCGATTGATTAGTTGCTTCCTTACGGATGAGAGAGGAAATGTGCGCAGAAGTGGGGCCTCAATGTCGCCAACCCTTGTATATTCAATAATGTTACAATAGTCGTATAAGTTACTTATATCACGCTCTAGTGATGGGGCTGTATCGCCTATTGATGTACCTTCATAAATAGTTGATTTTGAGAATCCCAATGTGGTCGTTAACACGCTATCCAGCTTGATAAGAGAGTTCTTCCCTACCTTTAGAATCATGCGTTTCTTATGTGGGTCATAAGAAAAAGTGATATTCATCTGCATCAAGGTAATCTACACCAAACTCATTTAACTTTGTACACAATTCAGATGGCGTTTTCAAGCTTTCAATGTTCAAATTAACTCTTTTTACAAGTCACTGGAAGTAGACAATTCATCACCCGATATGTCTTCGCTGTATACGTGGATATCCCATGAAGCATTTGTTGATGCTTTGAGTTTAGAAGAGGACAATTGAACCTTGAATGTATCATTTAATTCTGTCAACCAAGGTGCGCTTTCAAGGCCCTTAAACATCCCAATCATTTCAGATCCAAATTCAATAACAGCGGACTCAGACTTTTCCAATGGTGTCTTTTTAGTAAAAACAATAAATTCTGCCTCCCGTTTCAACAGTAAATAAAGTTACTTTCTCTTTCTTATATTCACAAGTCATTAACGTTTCTGGCACTGATCCTTGAAACTTTCTTGCAAAGTCTTCAACACTTCTAATGACCTCAAATTTATTTTTTACTCGGATGCTCCTTTTTTGTAATGCATACAATGGCACAATTCTACATTTAAAATCAGTGACTTTCCTCTCCGAATTCACCACGTCCATTGTACCAATACCTTGATGAGAAAGTTGTTCTGGAATACCCAAAAGTATGACTCAAATCCTTACCTAATACAAGAAGAACATGCTTCCCTTCCTTCATCAATTTTGTTGACCCCTTTATGACTGGTTTGTAGAATTTATTCAAAGTCAGCTTGAAGAGATCATTTATTCGTTCAAACATTCTACCGATTTCCTTTTCTGTATCTTGCAAGCTCATTGTGGGAACCTTAGAATCAAAGTTGACGTTTGCAAATGCCTTTGAATTTTAATCATGTTTTGAACAGATGGTAAAGATGTTGAAAAAGGATGTAAAGTTAGATGATGAAAAGCCCATGTACCATGTAGACTATTTTGAAATATGCGAAAGCAATCATCCTTCTCTCGCACTTCTTTATGTAATTCAAAATAGTTGTTCTTTAGCAAACTGATATCGTTGTAATAAGTAATTTCAGTTAGAGCAACTCATGGGGTCCATGCAGAGTAATTGGATTAGCGAATTCAACAGAGTATAGAGATGGTTGTTACTTGGGAATATCTTGGGGTTGCTATTGCTTGGAAGAATGATATTGAAGTTAGTAGACATGTTAAAGTCATATATGGAAGAAGTCACATGTATATTAGCTTAAAAAGTTACGAGTGTCTCCCATCTCCACATTTTGTAGATCCTGATGCGTTATCCAGCTATTGAATGAATCAGGATATCCTTTCCATTTAACTAGATATTTCCTTTGATTGCCATGACCTTTCCTCCTAATTATTTTATCATCATATACACCTCTTCACTTCTGTCTACTACTTGCAATTCATAAGAGTAAAATTTTCCTTCAATTGGATTGCCATGGTAATCTATTAATTTATACATGGTGGGTCTAAATTTTGTATTTACTTCATCCACAAAAAACTCTTCTTCAGTCCAATTAGGTAGATACCCCTTCTCAAATGTAGACTTAACCTTTGAAATCCGAACTCTATCACCAACATTAATTTTCTTTTCATTGGAAATGTTTTTCGCTTTCTTATCATACAATCGAAGCCATACATCCATCGCATTATCTGGGGTAACATCAACTGGTTTCATCTTAATGATTCGATGGTAGCTTTCATTGTAATTCTAACAAATTTCTGCAGCTCACCTACCCAAACATGTGTATTTTTTGCAGTGAAATAGCGCCATATTTTTGTCTTCAGTGTGCGATTGAACCTCTCAACCATGGCAGCTTTATAAGCACTTTTGACACTAAACAATTCCACATTATGACTTTTAAGGAGACTTCGAACATGAGAGTTTTCGAATTCCTTCCCTTGATCGGTCTGTATTCTTTGCGGAACACGCCCCTCATCGAAAATGCTCTGAAAAGCCGCTTCAACTTCTGGTCCGCGTTTTAGATTTCAGCGCACGTCCCAAGCATAGCGAGATAAAATATCTATTACGGTTAAGATGTATTTATAGCCATCATTGTACTGTGATATCTGTTGCATGTCAGCCAAGTCCGCTTGCCATTGACTATCTATATTGTTAACAACATATTTTCTTGTTGGAAACCGCTTTCTCGCATTTTTGTGAAGAGTGTAAGTCGGTTGACTCCTTAACCACTTCTTGACTTTCTCTATTCCCACACCTGCTGCACGAGCTAGAACCTCCGGACGACTGAAACTTGCGGGATGATTTAAGTCGTAATAAATCTTTCTGAGTTTCACTGGTGTACTCATCGTCTTTGTTCTGATTTGCACGCGTATTACTCGGCACAGCAACTGCTAACACAATTGATATCAACCTCTATGCCCTCTTCTCCTTTGCCTTCGTGCGCAGATTTCAAAGAACAGCAAAATTTTTGTAACGACATAATATGAGAGAGGCAAGGCTTAATTCATATTTGCTTAATATTTACTATACTCCTTCGCAACACGCATTGAGCGCCTAGTAGCTCTTTTTGGTTGCAGATCGTCGGGATCTGCAAGCTCTCGCTTGACCGCCATCGTGGGTGTTTTACTCTTTGATCCATCTTGTAAGTGACCCCTATCCAATTCATTCACAGTCGGTCCTCCAATAATATTGTGAGGTACATTTTGATCAGATAAAATTTCTGAAAATATGTCCACCCTTGTGGTGCACCTAGTTTTCGCCTTACATCTCTGACAGCATATTGCAGAAGGTCATCTATGTGACTATTTCTAATAACATCACCAGTTGTTTCATCTATTATCTCCCCTCTCTCATTGAACTTCACATGTGGATCAATGAAGTCAAATAATCGCTCAGCGCGCACACGATATGGTCGAGGTGTTGACAAGGTTATAAATCGTCGCAACTTGTCACGAATCTGTCGCCTCTCGTCAATGTTTTCAGCTGCTAACTGCATTCGTCGATAGGGATCCTTAATCTTCTGAATTTCCATATCCTTTTGTGTTAGTTCCTTAAGTTGATTCGTAATAGGTTTGATCTATATTTTTGACTTCCTGTGCACTTTGTAATGTAGTCAATGTACATACTCCTCTTGAGGACATGACTACCATCTTTGAATACGACATGTTTGAAAATAATAAGGCAAACAAAGTACATTGCTTAAAACTAACTGTGAACCGAGAAAACTGTCATTGGTTCAGCGGAATTAGGTATGATATTTGTTCGAAATCGAAGTCGTTCCGGACATTCCTGGGTTAGATCAATAAATAGATAACCATGTGGTTTCTTTGTTACATCTTCATATATTTTTGAAAGTACTTTAGGTTGTTGAGGTAATATCTGTCTACTGAGATGATGTATCTGACTGCTATCTCTTGGATTTTTAAATATTGCCAAATAATGTGTATTCAAACTTCTAGTTCTTTGCTCTTTCCCTCCATCGAAGATGTTTTGGGTGATGTAGATAATAAAAGCTTCCCTATGATGTGCAGTTTGAATGAACATTTCAGTTACATCCTTTGAAGATTTGCTTTCTCGTAATAGATCATCTAATACTAGTAAGTCACCTGCTTTGATATCCTCAGTTGATGGTAACCCTTGCTTCACCTCATAACCTTTCTGGCGAAGTGCAGAATGTAGTTGTGGTTGAAATATTCCATAATACCATTTGACTCTCTTAATTTCCTTGTTAAACATTTCATTTCTATATTGTAGCAATTCAGTTACAAATGTAGTTTTACCGGACTGACTTGGTCCAGCGACACACATTGTGCGATCAGTGAATAGACGAAACATCTGTCATCTTATAATTCCATTAACATTAAACTCATCATCCCGCTAATTTTGCTTAGAACAACAAAACAGACACATGTTCCAGATCAAGTTTATTTACATTCAGAATAGAAACTTTCAAGTTACATTTACAAATTAAAACATTTACAAATTAAAACATTTGTGTTTCCTCATCACAATTAGGATTATAGAAAGTTTTCAAGTCAGCATCTTGCGCTTCAACTTCAATTTAGGATTCCCATCTTTAGATTTCCGACCTCGCTTTTTGGTCTCTTCCTTCCCATCACTTGAAGCAGTCTTATCAATGTTAATCAAACATTTATCAATTGGTAGTGGTTCATAGACTAGTTGAAGAACCTTCATTTGTAAAGATGCGACTTTACCAGTCGAACCATGTGAGCCAATATAAAGTCCGGTAACGTGAACTAAGCCCATATAGCGGCCCCGTTTGAGATCCTCACATTCCATCGCGTTTGTAAAGAGATCGAATGCTTGAAAATGATCAGATAGTTTTAAAAACAGTGTATCGAATTCGCAATTCCTTATAACCAACTCCTTCCTCTAATGCCTTTCTCCAATGAGTGGGAGCACTTTCAGGCAGCTCAACACATTCTTTCGCGAAAGAGTCAATAGTTTTAAGAATCACCTGTTGCCATTTTGGAAAAGTCACTCGCATTTGTCTCATATTGCTATACCCTGATGTAGACATACCATTACTGTGGAAGAATGGAACTTGAAGATAAAAGCCATCATCACCATAATTCAAGGTTTGAAATGTAGAACGTATTTCCAATCCCTTGCACCTTTCGTGTCGGACGAAGCTTCAAGAGATCTTGCTCAAAAGCGTCACCTTCCTCTCTGATTGTATACATTTTCTGAGTCATGTTTCAACAAGTACTAATTCGGAGCTTTCAACCAGCGCAAATGAATTGTCACTTGAAAGTGGTAAAATATCATTAAAGCGTCTTCCTTATATACACTATATATGACTCATCAATCAAAGTGATGACGTGTCACTTTATCATTCGCTAACCTTATATTAACATTGCAGCAGTTGCTGCAATCCTTCCAAGCGGACTATTGATTACACCATTAATACTGTTTCCAATATCATTTAACATACTTAGAAACCCACCACCACCGCGCAGAATTAAGTTTCGACCGCCTTTTCTTATCACTACTCCTTGGATTTGAAAACTTTTTAATGCTATTCAAAGAGCAGCATTCAACAGAGGCTTGTAAATAGGTAGACATTTGTGTATTGCAAAAGCTAAATCACGAATGAAATCATCACGTGAATTTTGAATCAATTTACACTTCTTCTTATTATCATGTATACTGTTTAACTTTCGCAAACGCCTTTTTAAACTGACTTGAAGGTTTGAAAGACCGTTTCGATTGACGAGAAGATGCCTTCCGTTTTACAGACATTTTTATTCTAATATGGAAATAGATAATACAATTACAATTTTTGCTTTAGTACTTACAACATTATATACAAAAGTTTACAAGCATTCACACAGAGTTTGTTGCTGGTACTTATAAAATTACATAAAACACTTAACAAGTTGTAGAGGGAAACTGATATACACTCACATCGGCTAGAGTCTTATTTGTAGCAGTTATGAGCTGCTCAATGTCTTTCATTAGATGTTTTGAAATTGGACAGCACATACAGCAGGGCTTTGAATGGAAAGTCTTTAAAATATTGGCATAGTATGCCCGCAAACTGATTACCTCAGAATGTCCTTGAGCAGCCACATTGATGCTTACTGATGGCGGTCCACTGAACAAGTCCAGTTTGCATTTGTCACCCTTCTCGTCATAGTAGCTGGAGGTGATAATGTCATGGAGACATGTGTTGAGTTTCCGTTGGATACTGGTGCACCAACAGCGAGAGTATTCCGGTACAATCTCCGTTTGAGATAGTGGGCGAAATACTTCGTTGAGCCAGAATCTTGCAACTCGTGTAAGAGCGTTGTTCACGACTTCTCATCAACATTCTCTGCACCACAACGTCCTCGCCGCAGCGGAAATACTTCACTATTTCCTCCATCAGATCCACCAAATCCGCTTTATAGCCAGTTATATTCACGGCAGAATAAAATATATTGCCCGTGAAGAGTTGACTTCGGTAAATTATTTGAAATGGGAATGTTGGTAGTGAACGACATGCTGATTGACATTGTATTAGCCTCAAATTATGCTTGAAATAGAACGGTACAATGTCCTCTTATATAGAAAATTCAAACAAAGACACAATAGTGACAATCACAGACCTGCATGATGACTCATCATGTACGATATACAGTGACTGTTGAAGATATTTCTTCATCGCAAAGGGGACAAGATGAAGTTTCAAAGGGTACATAACATGTAGAACACATAACGCTATGACAACATGGCAAAAAGAGAAGGGATCGTTCCTGTTTAAAACATTTAACGCAGTTCCGTTCACATAATAATTTAAATGTCTCTTTTTCTAATTTCCTTCTGAAGTCACTTTTATTTGAAGAACTTTTTATTAAAACACTGTAAGATGTCTCCTTCTTTCCATATCGTTCCAATTTGATCCTCCTAATTTCACTATCATTGCTGTGTAGCATGGAGAAATCCTCTATCCACCTACGATCCAAATTGTGATTCATAGCATGCTCATCTAGATCCATTAGTCGATCAACTAAATCACCAGCGTTGATATTTTCACTGAGATTTGTTACAGTTTCTATGGCTTTGAACGAATATCCAAGGTCTCTTGCGACAACCCACGACGTTGGGATACTAGTCATCATTATGTATGCCATCAAAAACTATCTCATATTTATAGCATAGTTTGTCTACGTAAAAGGAAAATCAATGTGTCATCTTGATTACAATGGTTGCAATAGTCACAATAGTCGCAATTGAGCAAACCCATTCAAAATCAAACAACGGACGTCTATCGGTACGTAACCCAAGTGCTCAGAACCAAACCACACAAGTTCGATCATAGACGTCCGAACACAGTGTACCAAACACACTGTACCTATCCAGTAAAACAGATCTCATACAAGTTCCTATTGATAACACTGAATTATACATGTACCTATCCGTGTGCCTATCGATAACTAAAGTATACATGTACCTATCCATGTACCTATCCATGTTCCTATTGACAACACTAAACTTTACATGTACCTATCCATGTACCTATTGATAACACTAAACTTTACATGTACCTATCCATGTACCTATCCCTGGCAAGTAGGGCACAGTTTTCACTACTAGCATTACTCCGAAAAAACGAAGGAGTCAAGATAAATGGAAGCTACATTGGCTTCTTAATCACAACCAGCGAGCATGTCCTTGTCAAGTGAACACAGAGTTGAAATTATCCTACTTTGTGGGCGAGAGGGTGCGACAAACTGGTCTGTTGCTGAAACGTTCAATTCAAAGCATGAAGGAATGAATGTTAGTCACACGGCAGTGGGTCGTTTACTTGCGAAGTTCAAAGAAACTGACGTTCACGACAAAGCTAAGTGGACGTCCAAGAGTATCTGATGCGACACGAACACCCATTCTCGATAAAATTGAGCAAAGTCCAAAACAAATCCGTGCGTAGATCATCTCGCGAAATCAACGTTACACGTTCACGATGCAGAAGATACTCAAAGAATAACTTTTTCATCCATAAAAACTTCAGATTCTCCAAAAATTGTACGAAGACGATCCTGACCGATATATGGAAATGTCGACATGGTTTAAAAACCCATTGGATGAAGATCCTGACATGGTGCATCGGAAAGTGCTCTTTAGTGATGAAGCCAACTTTTTATCTCAATGGTGAAGTGAATAAAGAAAATTGCGATTATGATGCGCGGGAGAGGAATCCCCCACTGGATGGATGCAACCCACAAAAGAACAGTGGTGCGAACCTAATGGACTGGTGCGGTCTGTGGAAAGAAGCATGTTTTTATGGCCCTTCTTTTTGACTCACGCTCGACGGCAGCAAGTACCTCACAATGTTGCAAGAAGAACTTATCCCTTACTTAGACTCAATTGGAGAAGGACGACCTGAGTGGTTCATGCAGGATATGAACGCCTCCGCACTATGCCTTGATAGTGTGCGGCTGGCTGGATTAAAAACTTCGTTCATTGGATTGATCGAAGGGGAACAGCCGAATGGGCTGCTCGATTCCCCGACCTGAATCCTAACCATTACTTCTTTTGGGGATACGCTAAACACTTAGTATATTCCGTGTACATGAAAGACCCTTTGCGAACTCGAATTCGTGATGCTTGTCAGGAAATTGTCGGTGATTCAGATTTCATGAATCGAGTGTTCCATAACTATCACCATCGACTCAATTTATGTGTGGCTGCTGGTGGGCAGCATTTAGAACATTTGTGAATACCTAGAAGCAGTGTACAATTTTCTTAATTTTATTGGTTACAATTATGGATTTTTCTCCTTTAAAAGTCATTTAAAGCGATCTACAAGATTAATTAAAATCTTGGTGCGCAACGTTATGGCCACCCTGTATTTCACATTCACCGATAAGACAATAATTTAGAGTAGTCCGCCTAAGATGATGGTACTTTTTATGAAATTGAAATTGCACTTCCTCTTAACTTTGTAAACTATTGAAGAAGCAAAATTCTGCACAATATTTCATCATTGATAACGTCAGCATTTCAAATGTAATTTTTAGTATATCTCCATTAACTTGGTCAAATTATCTGTTCAGCTGTTAAATAATCAACTTGTTTACAAATGGCATATATTAATTTCTGATATCCACATTCCAAAATACTTATCTTTGTCAACAACCTCAATGAATACTTTTCTGTCCCTTAGACTGATATCCAATTTATTCATTTTAGTAGTGACATTTTGAAACATAATTTTAGTTTTGTCATAATTCATGCTAAGTTCATTAGTAGTAACAAAAGGTCCATAATAAACACAGCGCGCCCTCCCCCCCCCCTCTGGAACGACAGAGGTTGTAGTCTGTCGTGGTGTGCCGGCCAGGTGGGTCCACGTTCACAAACTGTTCGCTGACTCCCCCCCCTCTGCAACGACAGAGTGTGAGACTCGGGTGAGTTGGTCCGACCGCCTGGTTGACGTGGGCGACCGTCCAGGTTAACGTGGGCGACCGTCTAGGTTGACGTGGGCGACCGTCTAGGTTGACGTGGGCGACCGTCTAGGTTGTCGTGGATGGTGAAATGGCTGCCAGATTCGGATTCAGCGTAAAATTCTGCATCGGTAGGGTGAGTTTCAAGGCAATCGGCGAGAAAAAATTTTTCTTCAAAATTTTAACAGAGTTAGAATTTGGGACGTTTTGGTGTGTAGCTCCCAAACGAAGCATCGGATGAGAAAACGGAGGCCAGATTCGGATTCAGCGTGAAATTCTGCATCGGTATGGTGAGTTTCAAGTCAATCGGAGAGAAAAAATTTTCGCTGACGTCCCCCCCCCTCTGGACAGCTCGCTTCGATTTTGGCTTCCAGTGAACGGATTTTGTCGTGCCATAGCTCGTTTGAAAGCTAAGAGTGAGACAAATTCAGTGAAAGAATCGGCTTGTTCCTATCTGTCTTCTTTTAGATGTGAGACGCCATTTAAGATTTTGGGACATTGTCGAAAAACGACAGAGTTAGAATTTGGGACGTTTTGGGCTCTAGCTTCAAAACGAAGCATCGGATTGGAAAACGGATTTCAGATTTGGAATCAGCGTGAAATTCTCTATCTGTATGGTGAGTTTCATGTCAATCGGAGACAAAAAGTTTCGCTGACGTCCCCCCCCCTCTGGACAGCTTGCTTCGATTTTGGCTTCCAGTGGACCGATTTTGTCGTGCGATAGCTCGTTTGAAAGCTAAGAGTGAGACAAATTCAGTGAAAGAATCGGCTTGTTCCTATCTGTCTTCGTTCAAAAGTTAGAGCGGTTACAAGATTTTAGGTCGGAGCTCGCTCACATGAAAAAATCCTAAGTGTCAGAGTGACTTTGTATGGGTAAAATTTTGAAAATTTTCCAAAGTGTGGAATTTCGACCTGGGACCGTCACCAAAACATTTTTCATCAAATTTTGAAATTTCACTGACGTCCCCCCCCCTCTGGACAGCTCGCTTCCATTTTGGCTTCCAGTGGACGGATTTTGTCGTGCCATAGCTCGTTTGAAAGCTAAGAGTGAGACAAATTCACTGAAAGAATCGGCTTGTTCCTATCTGTCTTCGTTTAGATGTGAGACGCCATTTAAGATTTGGGGACATTGGCGAAAAACGACAGAGTTAGAATTTGGGACGTTTTGGGCTCTAGCTTCAAAACGAAGCATCGGATGGGAAAACGGATTTCAGATTTGGAATCAGCGTGAAATTCTCTATCTGTATGGTGAGTTTCAAGTCAATCGGAGAGAAAAAATTTTCAACATTTTTCGAAAAAACGACAGAGTTAGAATTTTTGCGATGGCTGCCTACTGTTGAGCCAAAACGAAGCATCGGATGGGAAAACGGAGGCCAGATTCGGATTCAGCGTCAAATTCTACATGGAAATGGTGTATTTCCAGCTCAATCGGAGAGAAAAAATTTTCACTGACGTCCCCCCACCTCTGGACAGCTTGCTTCGATTTTGGCTTCCAGTGGACGGATTTTGTCGTGCGATAGCTCGTTTGAAAGCTAAGAGTGAGACAAATTCAGTGAAAGAATCGGCTTGTTCCTATCTGTCTTCGTTCAAAAGTTAGAGCGGTTACAAGATTTTAGGTCGGAGCTCGCTCACATGAAAAAATCCTAAGTGTCAGAGTGGCTTTGTATGGGTAAAATTTTGAAAATTTTCCAAAGTGTGGAATTTCGACCTGGGACCGTCACCAAAACATTTTTCATCAAATTTTGAAATTTCACTGACGTCCCCCCCCTCTGGACAGCTTGCTTCGATTTTGGGTTCCAGTGGACGGATTTTGTCGTGCGATAGCTCGTTTGAAAGCTAAGAGTGAGACAAATTCAGTGAAAGAATCGGCTTGTTCCTATCTGTCTTCGTTTAGAAGTGAGACGCCATTTAAGATTTTGGGACATTGGCGAAAAACGACAGAGTTAGAATTTGGGACGTTTTGGGCTGTAGCTTCAAAACGAAGCATCGGATTGGAAAACGGATTTCAGATTTGGAATCAGCGTGAAATTCTCTATCTGTATGGTGAGTTTCAAGGCAATCGGCGAGAAAAATTTTCACCATTTTTCGAAAAAACGACAGAGTTAGAATTTTTGCGATGGCTGCCTACTGTAGAGCCAAAACGAAGCATCGGATGGGAAAACGGAGGCCAGATTCGTATTCAGCGTCAAATTCTACATGGAAATGGTGTATTTCCAGCTCAATCGGAGCACTAGAACCGGAGATAGACGGGATTTTTAGTGTTTTGATGATGGGTATTACGTCATCAGCTGATCGCCACACACTATATAAGCTGGGAACCGACGGAGACTTGTCATTTAGAGGAGAACGATTGTCAGAGGTAGGTCGTCTCTCTGAGCTCCGATGATAGCTTCGGACATTCCAAATTCCAAGTTTCTGTAAGAAACCGACTTAGAAAATTTCATTGCTGATATCAGCTAAGCCGTCAGACTTAGAGGTTCGCCAGGAGATGATTTTTCTCCAGGCCATAAAAGACTCCAAAACTTTAAAGGCTTGTAACTTTGCTTCTACAAGTCCGTTTGACTTGATTCAAAAAAGGTTCGGTCGCTATTGACCTGCCCTAAGTGATAAACTACTTATAAAATTTCATAAGTAGTGCTAAAAAGTTGAAAATTTTAAATTCACTATTTTTGGAGGTTTTCTGGGGTTTTCGACCCTGCTGAAGTCAATGAAAGCATTTTTAATGATGTCTGAGCCAGTCTTCTCATGCTATAAGCCGCTTTTCACTGAAAGCGAGCAAGACACGGAGAGTTTTGCTGTAATATTCCACTGACAGGGTGTTCCTTCGGGACGGCGGACGATGCCGTAGTGATAAGTGTGGCAAGGGAATGTGTCATATTTGAGACCGTAACCGCTGGGGCAACTCATGTTGGGCATTTGACACAGCTCTCAACGTAGCACTTTGAACGCCAATCGGTTGAGTCTTAGCTATCTTGTCATGGGTGGCCTCTAAACATCTCCATTGCAAAACGCTGGTGAATCAGCTCTCTACGGTTGCTATCAAGCTGATCAAAGCAATAACTTGGGATGTTTCCTCAAGGTTTTCAAGTATGCTGAGTTCAAATCTGCTATCAGATTTCAAATTTAACTATGTCTAAGGCAGCTTTGAGGGGTTAGATCCCAGCTACTGTTCACTACCTTTGACTCGGCGTTGCTGTTACCACTTCGGGGCAGTGACAATGATGTCTTAAGCTGTAAATAGCGGGTATCGGGGAAGATCTCTCACTTCCCTAGTGATCAGTACAAGGCCTTCGGGCTGTCGACGGGATCGAGTGCCACTCACTACACTCAAATCTATCATTCCTCACTAAGTGTAAATTACTGACTATACATTTGTCCTGCTATCAGTTTGTTTTGACTTGGTATCTAGTTTAATAGTCTCTTGCTCATCAAGAGATTCACTTCTGCTCATAAAGCACATCATCGACTGTAATACCTCCTTTGCTCGAGCGTTCCTTCGGGACGGCGGGGTACTGCCGTAGAGGGATTGTGTTGCACGGGTTGTTCGTCGTTTGTTAGACCGAAACCTCTGAGCCGTTGCTCATGTTGGGCGTTCGACTTCATACTCAACCTGACGTTTTCTCTCACCAGGTCAGAGTACTTCAGCCATTCGACAAAGGTTAGTCTTTATGATATGGAGTAGAGTGAAATGTAATTCATTAGATGCCCTTCAATGATTGC
>CAJQUW010006603.1:0-87168 GCA_907163375.1 Prostheceraeus crozeri | reverse complement strand
CCATTTGCCTCAGTAATGGGAAAAAGACCGTTCCAGGACACCATAAAATCAAAAAAATTAGTACTTTTAAAAACGACATAAATTCATGAATTTAGACCCTTTTTCAGGTTTTTAAGACCTAAATTCATGAATTTGGTTCATTCAAAAAGTACCATTTTTTTCAAAAATGGTACTTTTAAAAACGACATAAATTCATGAATTTAGGTCTTAAAAACCTGAAAAAGGGTCTAAATTCATGAATTTATGTCGTTTTTAAAAGTACTCAATTTTCAAATTTTTCAAAATCTCAAAATTTGAGAATTACAATTTTCACCCTTAAAATCATGACCGTTCCAGGACACCGAAAAATCAGAAAAGTTAAGAATCTCAAATTTGTGAATTACAATTTTTACCTTGAAAATCATGACCGTTCTAGGACACCGAAAAAATCATAAAAGTTAAGAATCTCAAAATTTGAGAATTACAATCGGGCGAAGCCCTAGAACCTTCGGTTCGATTTTCATTGCTTAAATCATGACCGTTGCAGGACACCGAAAATCATAAAAGTTGAGAATTTCAAATTCATGAATTTTATCCATTTTTCAGGTTTTTAAAATATATCATGTGACTTGCGAACCGAAGGTTCAGGGCTTCGCCCGTTAAAAATATTTCTTTAAAAATGGAAGAAACAAAAGTGGAAGGAACCGCAAGAATATATCCTTCGTTATCATATGAAATGGATATTGCAAAACACAAAGATAGAGTACGTTATATGAAAGATAAGGAATCGCAATTATTACTTAGATTAGAACATTATAATAAATTAAGAAAGAGATGGTCTAATGCTTTAACAATTGTCATTTCATCTGGCGTTCTTACAATTCCAGTAGTTGCTACTGCTTTAACTCGATACAAAATGAAAACACATTTCCATCTTTGAAATATTTTATTCACATCACAGACAAGTACTATGTACAAGTAGCATCGTTTACAACGAATAAAATATGTTGACTAGAAAATGTGTTATGACATGATACAATTGTTTCTGTATGAGTAAAATAAAGTAAGGCTCATAGAACTATAAAACCAATGAGGACAAGTAGCATCGTTTACAACGAATAAAATATGTTGACTAGAAAATGTGTTATGACATGATACAATTGTTTCTGTATGAGTAAAATAAAGTAAGGCTCATAGAACTATAAAACCAATGAGGACAAGTAGCATCGTTTACAACGAATAAAATATGTTGACTAGAAAATGTGTTATGACATGATACAATTGTTTCTGTATGAGTAAAATAAAGTAAGGCTCATAGAACTATAAAACCAATGAGGACAAGTAGCATCGTTTACAACGAATAAAAAATGTTGACTAGAAAATGTGTTATGACATGATACAATTGTTTCTCGTAAATTGAAATAAGGGAAGGGTCATAGTACTATTATCTATTGGGAGTAGCTTACCGTTTCAATTGATTGAGTTTAAAATTTGATCAAGGGTTGGGCGGTGTCTCCCATGGCGAAGATACGAGTCAATAATAGCGAAGTTCCTTTTGAAAAATGATATAGATTCCGTCGAGTTCTTAATAAACGGAAATCGTAAATATAGTTTATAAAATTTTCTTAAAAAGATGCTATAGCCTCTCGAATAACCTAATTGTTTACAAACATGGCCACTTCCCCGGATTACAGTCAAAGCTCTTCCTTTTAACAACGATAACTTCACAGTATTGTTCACCGAAATGTCTTCTTCTCTTCTTAAATGTGCTAAATAATTAGTTAGCTCTGATGGTAAGATGTCTCTTTGAATTTCTTCTTCAAAATTATAGTTTGAACTGATATTGATGGCGTTATCTTGCAATGTGTCTTCAAATCGATTTATCACTAAAAATTCTCTGAATGTTTTTGATGCGTGGATGTCTTCTTCCTCCCTTGGTTTAAGATATTTCTCCTGAAATTCTGTTAGCATCTCAATACACTTCTTCCGTTGATCTTCGTTCACAATAGTGTCTGAAATTTTTCTTTTCAAATCGGCAAAGGCGATGCTTGAACGTGCCATTTTCGTTAAAACGTAGTGAATTAATTATGATAAAAAATAAAATTGTTGAAAGTCGCTGATGAAATTGACCAAAATAGATAAAGGTCACAGATGATTCGTAAGCAGTCACAGTCTCGTAGAACGCTCGCAGAATGAATACACGCAGTAATACGTGGAATAATGGCAGCAGCTGTTCAAGTGAAAAGTTGAGTTATGCGGGTCACAAAGAATTCTCTCATACTGAATAGCTTAAACTGCTAGCAGCTGTTCATGTTGAGAAATTTGGTAACAGATGTTGCTAATGTCTTAATACAGATAAAACAATCAATATTCTCTTAACAAGAGTTCATAAGAATAAAATGCAACAATGTAACGTTTAAATTTAGATTAAATTAAATAATTTCAAAATCGAATAAGTAGTAAGGAAAGACATCATTAGAGACCAGTTTTAAATCAATACCCCCTCCCTTCTGACTAAGTAGCAAGGAAAGTCATCATTGTGGAACAGTTTTAAATCAATACCCCCTCCCTTCTGACTAAGTAGTAAGGAAAGACATCATTAGAGACCAGTTTTAAATCAATACCCCCCCCCAAGTAGTAAGGAAAGTCATCATTATAAAAATGTTTTAAATCAATACCCCCCCCAAGTAGTAAGGAAAGTCATCATTATAAAAATGTTTTAAATCAATACCCCCCCTCCTTCTGACTTCTAGGGGTCCCTTAAGAAATTTTTTTATTATAAAATGAGCAACATAAATGAGTTTTTGAAATTATATGGAACACAGACAACAACGAATTTCGATTTAAATAAGATTGCTAATCGATTAGGAATAAAGAATTTTCACATATTGATGAGGGATGAATTACAATTCCTAAAAAATAGGCCAACAGGAACCTTCAGTTCCCGGAACAAAGTTCCATCAATAACTGTAAATTTCATAACGAATCTTCACACTTCAGACCAAAACGGTGTACATTGGTCAGCAGGCGTTAAAAATCATCAGCAAAACTATTATTTTGATCGCCCGGAGGCTGAGAACTATTATTTTGATTCATACGGGCTTCCACCTACAAATGAAGTAAAAGAATTACTTGGAACGGGAACATACAATACGTTTCAAATTCAAACACCAGGCACTACTTATTGTGGACAATTATGTCTTTATGTTTTATTTAAATTACAAAAAGGAGTACCATTTCTAGATATTATGTTAGAGTTAAACAATCTATAACTCAAGCGAAGCTAGCTAAAGCGCCACCTAAAGGTTAAAGCTCTGTTTTCTGTAATTCATTTTGATAAAAACGACCTCTGATATCCTCATTATCTAAATCTTTAATTTCATAAGTAATCGGATAAGTTTTATTTATTTTGCAAGCTTCAAATATTTCTTTAGTCCAATAGCCAACAAAGCCTTTTTCAAATTTATTCTTATATTTAAATATTCTAACTCTATCTCCAATTTTAAATTTCGGTTTAAGTTTCTGCAAATTCGGATTACTCTCATTCGAATTATTATTCTCGAATATTTTTTTTTCGTATCAAATCAGGGTCGTCAGAAGCATTCTTTGGAGTTTCTTCAATACCAGAATGAACTTTATTATTGTAATCTTCCACAATTCCTGGTAATATTTTTAACCATTTCTGATTTCCTTGCTGAGTAAATTTCTTGAAAATTTTATTTTTTAACGTCCGATTGAATCTTTCTATCACTATAGCTTTTCCTGCGTTTTCAGTTGAATAAACAGTTTCAAATAGTGGCTGAACGTTTCGGTTATAAAATTCCGACCCTTTATCAACAAACAATTTTTTTGGCTTTCTATTACTTTCTTTAAAGATTTCTTGAAACGCATATTTAACTGAAAGACCACTTTTATTTTTTAAAGGTTTTACCCAAGCGTATCGTGTATATAAATCTATAACTGTCAATGCGTATTTGTAGTCCCTTTCATTCGGCATATGAATAAGATCAGCACTCCAAATATCATCTTTATTAAATACTTTTACTTTTAATAAATATTTAGGCTTTCTATATTCTTTATGAATTTCAGATGCATAAACGTCTGAATTATGATTTTCATTTAAACCCTGACCGAATAATATTTTAGCTTGTAAAGCTTTCTTAACAAACATTCTTTCAATCTTTTCTCTAAATGTAGGATTTTGAATACTATCTAATTCTTGAATCATCTTCTTGTCAGCTGCATGACGAGAACTTAGATCATGATTTCGATAAGCTAAATCATGCCTGTAAGCGGCGGCATCTACTCTATTTATTGGTTCTTCACCTGGTTTCGGATTATTATTCTCATCTAGTCTTATATCTAATCGAGTTCCTGGACCGGTATATGAATGACCAGGAAGATGTTTTTCTTTCGAATATTTACTCCAAATAAATCCAGGAAAGTTTTCTAATGTTTTTTGTAAATCACCACCGAAGTGGTAAGGAACTTTGTTCTTGTCACCTCCAATATGCTGACAGTTTGAGTTTTTATTTTTGTTTAATAGATAATTCAATAAATCTAAATTAGAAATTTTTAATTTAATTAAATTTTCGAAATTTTTAGTATTCATTTTAAAAGATAAAAAAAATTAAGAAGATAAAAAAAAATTGTTTTACCGAAAAGAACCAAAGGTCCTGAGGTTATTACCGAATCATACTAGGACTTAGATATATTCCAGAACCATATTTAGTTTCTTTAATTTCAATTAAATCATCAACATTGTGGAGAATATTTTTAAGAACTCGTTTTCCTTCATCAACTAATTTTAATTTACTAATAAAATTATCTACTATTCCTTCTCCCCTAGCAACTTTCTCTAACTCCCTATTATGACGTTTTTGTTCTTCTAATGCTGCCTTCTCTGATTTATTTTTATTTACTGCTTGGAAAATACCAGCTGTTCCACCTGCAACACTTCCTGCAGCTGCTATGCCACCTATTATTAGTGGAATTAATGGGAGAATCCCACCATTCTTTTCTTCTTGTAATTGAATATTCTCTATCATTGGTTTACTTATGTAATACTTTTTTTTGTTAATCGTAATAGTTTTAGGGGTATTTTTGTCAACAATATTACGTAATTTTAATTCAACAGTTTTATTATTAATATTACTTTTCGCTTGCGACATTTTTAATAAAAAATTTTAAGTTAAGAATTTAAAGTTATCAAAAAATTTAAATCTATTCTAGTTATGAAAAATTTTTAGTTAAGAAATTTTAAGTTAACAAAAATTTTAATCTATTCTAGTTATGAAAAAAATTTTAATTAACCTATCGGAGCGAAGCTCCTCTGGCTTTAGCCGATCCTAACCATCTTTCCATTAAGAATTTCAATAGAATATTTTGCATCTTCTAGCAATAAACCATAAGCCATCAATGAAGTTGTAGAATCTTTCTTTTCAATATTAATTGTTACATCACAACCATTTTTAATAATATCTTCAGATTGTGCACTTAAATCGAAACAGAAAATTGGATATAAATGTCTCCAATCTCCAGGAGTTAATTGTGGTTCAACTCCAAATTCTATACAAAGATTTCTATAAGAATCATATCCTTCCATAAATTGATTATTGGTATCATCGAATCTTAATGGATCAATTGGATATCGAGTTTGATTTAATGAAACTTGTAAACTTCGAATTGTATTAATATGAAAAATATTATTGTTCTTATCAAAACTTGGAGAATTATTTCTTTGAAATGTTAGTAATAAATATCTTGGGGTATTCGCAGTTCTAGTAAAATGCCAGTTAAATCTTTGTTCGGAAAAAGTTACTGAACTAGCAGTTCTCTTTAGAAAATTTACTGGAATTGGTTTGTTAGTATTTAATCTTTTTGCAATAGCTGTTTCAACCTCTAAACTAGGAGTAATATGCTTAATCCACCATTCAAGTCTATCAATTTTTAAATATGCTTTTTTTCCAGTCTTACCAAAAAAGATAAATTCATTATTTGCTGTACGATGAATTATTAATTTAAATTTTAATTGATATGATATTTTATCATAATCTAAATATCCGAATAATGGAGACAATGACCAATTTACTGTGTGTTTACTTTTTTTGTTAAATTCACGTCTTTCTTTATATGCATCATTATTTGTTTTATTTAAATGTTTTGCAATATTTTCTACATCTTTCGCAATTCCTGCTGCATCTGTTCCAGCGTGAGTTAAATCATCAACAATTATACCATCATTAGTATCAGGAAACCAACCTTCGATTTCATGCTTTTTATTATTTTCACCAATTGTTATAAATCTAAGCATTGTATCAATTACACCTGGGGAATCACTTATTGTTTCTATATTTTGAGTTGCAACATCTAAACGCATTTGTGTAAATAAACTTGGGAAAAAATTATTCTCTAGTGTAATATTATCGGTATCTGGTAATGGTGTTGTAAAATTAGCATCACTATATAAAGAATATTCGCAGTGTAAAAATGAATCAGGTAAATATAAATAACTCTGCTGATTATCAACTTCAAAAATTAAATCACCTCCAGTGTTTACTCTACTAGAAGATCCGGGATTCATGGCAATTCTTATATAGTCATTCTTTTTTTGATTATAACTGACGAACGGAGGATCGTCTAATTTAAATTTATTTTCGATAAGCGAAGACATTTTTATAAAAAATAATTTGACTTTTTGTTTTTCTCACAGACAGAAAAAAAAATTTTTACTAAAATATAATTTTAGAATTTTGCTAGACCAGCTCCGCTACAGCTTTGCTGGTTAGACCGAAGGTTGCTGCTCACGCCATTACCTCTTATTTCTTCAATTGTTTTTTCATTTTGTTTACTATCACCCTCTACAGCTATGTTAGCAATTTTGTTTTTTGTTTCATCTGAAAGTTTTTTTAATTTTTTTAGTTCTTCAGAATCATTCTTGAGTTTACGAATAGCTTCTAGTTGTTTTAATTCGTTTTGAGACTTGACAGCATTTGATATTGCACTAGCTGTACTACCTATAGCAGCTGCTCCTTTTGCAGCAGATGTAATCAAATCTTTATTATTTTTAATTAAGTTAACGATACTACCAATACCAGAAAAGATGCCATCCCCTTCTTTTTGAACGGTTTCTCTATTATCATAATGGTAAACCGGATTCATACGTGGTTCATGAGCAATTTTTTGATTTGAAGCAAATTGTTTAAGATTGTGTTTATAAATTATAGGCATTTTTTAGTAATAAATTTGACTTTTGGGAAAAATATAAATACGGGCGAAGCCCTGGAAGACATCTCCGATGTCCATTATAAAAAAAATGTTTATTTTTTGTTCTTAACTTTTACAGATTGGGTTTTTGGTTTAACTTTATCAGGAACCAAACCTGCATCAATCATTCTTTTTATTCTATGATTTTCTTTCATAATATTTCTTTGTTTTATTAACTCTTCTAATTGTTTTATTCTTTTAAAATTATTAGCTCTAATTTTATCCATTTTTAAAATTATATACTTTTATATTTTTAAATTTTTTTTAAAAATTATATTTATACTTTTATATTTTTAAAATTATATTTATATTTTTTAAATTATATTTATATTTTTTATGATTTTTATTTTTTGTAGGTAAAAAATATTTAAGTTAATATTTACAATACTCGTTTAAGATTTACGTTTATGAATATCTAACAACTTCGAGATAACTTTATTAATTGCTTGTTGCACTTTATCTATTGCATCAAGAAGCGTGTGATGTACTTTAATTTCTTTTTCAGTCATTTCTAATTTTTTCTCACTTTTCTTTAATTCTGTTTTTAAAGCATTTAATTGAACTTTAAGACCATCTACTTTTCTTTTAACGGAATCTAACTGTTCTTTATTTTCTTTAGAGTTTTCTTGTAAATTTTTCTTTAATTCATTTTCTAAATTGATTTTCAGAGTTTTCATTTTATCAACTTTTTCATTAAGTGATTTTACTTCAATTTTTAATTGATTTATTTTTTTAATTTGTTGAGCAATTTTAGAACTCAATTCATTCACACTTTTTTGGAATGTAGTTTGTAACTGTTTTAAATTTTTTTTAATTCTTTCAGGTAGTTTTTCTATTTCATCTTCTAATTGTTCTTTTAACATTTTTATCTGATGTTTATTTTTAATTACAGCAGATTTTAAATTTATAGAAAGTAATATTAAAATTTTTGATTGTTCAGAAATCTTTTTAAAAAGTTTTGCTATATCTGCTTCTAGCTCTCTATCCTTTTTATCAAGTTTTAATAATTTTTCGTTTAATGATTTGTCATTAAGTTTAAGCAACTTTAATTCGTTCATCAGCGGAACCATAACATCGTTTATATATTTTTCTTTTAAGTCATTGATTTGTGTATCAACATATTGTTTATTTGTTAACTCTGTATTTTGTTGTGGAAGAATAGAAAGATGTAATGGACCAGATAAAACGTCTCCAGTTTTCATTATATAATTTTCTAGTTCTATTTCTGATTCACGATTATTCGGGATATATGCACCTCCACCAACATTTGGTAACATCATTTTTAAACAATAAAAATAAAATTTTTTCTGATTATAAAAATACATAAATTGTAAAAATAAAATTTTTCCTAATAAAAATAAAAAAATGGAAATGACTCAAATTTGTCAAGTTTGCAATATGCGTTTTTTAAATCAAACACTATTATATTCTCATATGAAAAACACACCATGTGGTATGCATATGAATCAATTACAACCTAATAATAGTATACAACCTAATAATAGTATTCAGTATAATAATATTCAACCTAATAATAGTATTCAGTATAATAATATTCAATCAGAGCAACCATTACAAAGATTAAAGCATTTATTTATTTCAGATAAAGAACAAAATCTTTATACTGCTAGAATAAATACACCTAGGCAAAATACACCTAGGCAAAATAATAATAATTATTTAGCACAAAATAATCCTTTTGTTCAAAATAATAATGTAGCTCAAAATAATTATGTTGATAAAAATAATAATGTAGCTCAAAATAATAATGTAGCTCAAAATAATTATATTGATAAAAATCAATTTGTTGAAAGTAATAACAAAAAAATATGTTCCGGATGTAATAAAAATATAACATCAAAAAATTTTGCACGTCATTTAAAATTATGCGAACAACCAGAAGAGGTTAAAAAAAATAAAAAAGATAAATTAAAAGATCAGTTATGTCGTAATTGTAATAAATATTTTACAATTCAAGGAATTACTAATCATTATAATTCTTGTATAAGTTCTACAAGACAATGTACAAGTTGTCAAATTACTAAACCTAAGACAGAGTTTTATGACAGTAAATATCAGTGTAAGGATTGTTTAAAAGAAAAAGTTAAATGTAGAGGTTGTCAAAAAATTATATTAAAGAAAAATTTTCAGCGACATGTAACACTATGTCCAAAACTTAATCAACATAATAATCAACATAATAATAATTTATATTAGTATTTCAACTAAAATAGTTGTATTTCAACTAAAATAGTTGTATTTCAACTAAAATAGTTGTATTTCAACTAAAATAGTTGTATTTCAACTAAAATAATCTTATATATATTAAAATACTATTTTTTTATAAAGAATAAAATATTATTTTATTAAAATATTCTTAAGCATTCCGGAAGAGAGGAGAGGTTCGGAACATACTTCTTTTGAGTATAGGAACAAAAAGTCCGACACATTCCGGAGGTTCTACAGAGGTTAAAAACACTCATAAGAGTGTAAGAATGCGAGTCCGGAATTAAAAAATAATAATTCCTAAATTTTTATTTTAAAAATATTAAATGAATAAAAACGAAAATTTGGAAGATTTATATTCACCGGTTATAATTAAAAGTAATAAAAGTAATAAAAGTAATCTAAGTCGTCATAAATCTCTTAATGCAATAAACGAAATAATAAATAATTATATGAATAACACTGAGTTTCAAGATACACTAACCCCTCAAGATCCGAATCTCAAAGATATTAATAATATTGTAGAAAATCCTATATATAATACTAAATATAATAATAATATAGATAAAAATATATATAATAATATAGATAAAAATATATATAATAATATAGATAAAAAATATTTAGAGACACTACCCCCTAATTCATCTCTTAATAAAAAAATACCACAATCAGATCTTACACGTCTTTGGAATTTTTTAAAATTTCATTGTATAAAAATATTGTTAGCATGTATTTTAATATTTTTTATTTATCATCTTGTTATATGTATTGGAAATCAATGGGGTTACTTTCTAACAGAGGAACAAAAGAGAATAAATTTTTATAAACAAGAAATAAAAACTTTTAAAGGATGGAAGACTGAGGAGGATAAGATTAAGGATAAAACTAATAATAAAAATATTAAACAAGGTAAAATGTATCAAGAAAATTTACATTTCATTGTTTACGGTAAAACTGGAAGTGGTAAGACTACGTTTATTAAAAAATATATAAACCAATATTATAAGGACGAAACAAAAGTACATATTTTTTGTATGCATACTTCTGAATGGCCAACTTTTACAAACGTCTATAATGATAAACAATTAGATGAGTTACAAGATATGGAAAGTTTTGCTGGTACACCTGAAAATAAATCTTTATTAATTTTAGATGATGTTGCAAGTTTATCAAAACAAAAAAATATGTCAGAAATATTTACAAAAGGAAGACATCAAAATATTCAAATAGTTGTATTAGCTCATAAAGCTTGTGATGTAGATAATAAGATTAGAGAAAACATTCAAACATTTTTTACAACTACACAAAATAATGCAGCATTCTTTAATGATATTAATAAAAATTATAAAATGAATATGCCTTTATCATATTATACACATCATAAATATGGAATAATACGTGTTGACACCATAAGTGAACATATGCAAGTATATGATAAAGATTTAAATATATTAGTAGATACCGAACATGAAATCTATAATAACTCTCAAGATTTTGATATTAGAATATATGCAAATGCAAAACATTTATCAAATCAAGTTATAGAACAAATAATTATCTTTTTAGAGTCTGAAGCAAAAGTACCACTAAAAATTATTCCTGATACATTTTATTTTTATTTTGATCAATATTTAAATGCAAAATTTGGTATACCAATACCAAAAAGATTACAAGATAATGAAACATTAAACTATTTAAAAATTGCAATAAATGATGTTAGAAACGGTTTAAGAAAAGCAACACCAATAATAACTGATGTTAAATCTACATTTTCTGATGCTAAATCTACATTTGATGAAGCCAAAAAAACATATAATGATATAAAACCATTAATAAATGGTGTAAGTGAAATACTTAATAATTAAACAAATTTATCATAATCGAACCGAAGGTTCTAGGGCTTCGCCCGATTTTACAGATATATTAGAATTTTTCCATTATATATATTTTAGAATTTTTTTCTCTAAAAATTAAAACATAAATTTTTTTTTAAAAAAAAATTTCTCAAATTTTCTCTAAAAAAATGGAAAAATTTTATTGCAACTTATGTAAAAAAAAGTTGCAAACAAAAAGAAGTTATCAATCTCATCTACAAAGTAAAATGCATTTACAAAATGTAGAACGAGTTGATGATGGAAATATATTAAAATTAAATAGTTATAAAAACTATCTAGAAACATTGCCTACTGATATAAAAGTTAAAAAAATATTTTATGATTATTCACATTCGGAATATAAAAAAGTTTTTAATAGTGAAGATGAACATGTGCCAGATGAAAGATATTTATTTAGCGATACTGATGAATTTAACGAAATAGATGAATTTGATGAAGCTGAACGAACCGATGGAGCCTTACAAACAGAAGGTTCTAGGGCTTCGCCCGTAACAGATATAAAATATTTATTTAATCAGTCTTTTGAATATAATGAAACCGATAAAACTTTTTCTGATATTCTAACCAACTTTTATAATATATTTAAGAAATCTTTCAAATGTTATATGAATGTAGAAGTACTTTATACAAAAAATGGACCTGATGGAATTCCTGAAGAAATAATACAAGGACATTTTACAAATTCACAAGAAATTCATAATGTAAATGATATACAACCCATATTTGAATCGATGATACTTAAATTAGAAAATTGTATAATTGAAGCCCAGTTACGTGAATCTGGTTGGAGATTTGTTAAAATACTATCTAAGAAAATAGTAATTGATAAATATAAAAATAATACTGGTGGTAGTTATGTTCCTTTACCTTTCAGTTCACCACAATTAATCAACATAAAAAATGAAGATGATTATTGTTTTCTGTGGAGTATTATAGCACATTTACATCCTGCAAAATATCATAAAGAAAGACTAAGTCATTATAATAAAGAAGAATACATAAATGAATTTGATCTTTCTGATGGCTTAGATGAATTTCCATATGATTATAATAAGTTAAAAAGTTTCATAAAAAGAATAAAAAATTAATAGAAGTAAATGTTTTTGAATTAAATGTGAATTATGTTTCTATTGGTAAAATTACTCCACTTTACTCAGATTCAAAAAAATTTTATTTGAATAATAAAAATTTATGCCAATCAGAAATAGTATATAATGATAGAGGAAATTACATGCATCATAATATTTTTTACCAAGGAAATATAATATGTACTGAAAAATTTGAACTTGTTAAAACACTATCACCAATAATGATTAATCACAATAATTATAAAGGACGTAATGATGATTATAATTACAAATATTCATCTTTATCTTCAGAATATCAACAAAAATTAGAAAATTTAAATGAAAGTTTACAAAAATGTAAAATAGATTATCAGCAACAAACAAAAATGTTACTACAAGAATATCACCATAAATATCAAAATAAGATAGAAACAATTCAAAAATTAAATGAAGAAAATAATAAAAAATTAAATAATAAAGAATTAAATAATGAAGAAAATAAAGAATTAAATGAATGTTTAAAAAAATGTCTACAACAATATAAAGAACAATATGATAAAGAATATATTTATCAGCTACAAATATTAAATCAAAATTATTATCAAAATACATTTAATATTACAAAAGAAATTAATGAAACACATGAAATATATAAAGATGAATTTGAAAAACTAGAACAGTCAAAACAACCAGCACAAGCGAATATATTATATTATCAGGGACATTTTATATTGTGTAAAGATGTTTCTATATTTACAAAAACTTCAGATAATAAAAATTTTCCTTGTCTTCAATGTATGACAAGTTTTAGAACTTTAGAAGAAATGAATAGACATTTGGAGAATTGTCAACAAAATGAAGCAGTCAGAAACACATTTCCTAAAGATGATTATTTAGAATATAATAAATGGTATTTTAAAAATAAAGTACCCTTTACTATTTATTGTGATTTTGAAGCATATAATGTTAATATGACACAAAATCAAACGGAAAGTTCCAGGGCTTCACCCGATTCTGAAAATTATAATTCTGAAAATTATAATTCTGAAAATTATAATTCTGAAAATTATAATTCTGAAAAAAGTGCGCCTGAAAGAAGTGCACCTGGAAAAAGTTCAACTGAACAAAGTAAAGAAAAATATTTATTTGAACAAAAACCATTATGTTGGGGAATGTACATTCATTCGAATTATCCTGAATTATTTAAATCAGAATATTTACAATACTATGGTGAAGACAGTTCAGAAATGTTTACAAAGAAAGTAGAAGAATTACAAGGACTTTTTTCACAATTGCTTGAAACAAATAAACCAATGATACCATTAACGGATGAAGAAAGAAAAGAATTTTATGATGAAATAAATTGTTATTACTGTGGAAAATGTTTTATAAATAAATATAAAACTGGCAGAGGTAGATATATTAATAAAGTAAAAGATCATGATCATCTAAATGGATTATATAGAGGTGCAGCACATAATTCTTGTAATCTTAATGCTAACAAATTTAAATATAACTTTGTTCCTCTATATTTCTACAATGGTTCTAAATATGATTTCCATCTAGTAATGAAAGATTTATTTTCATCAGAAAAAATTACATCAACAAAAAATAAATGTACTATGTAAACAAGAAGAAGAATATTTTTCAATGCAATTAGGTTGTATTAGAATTTTAGATGCATTTAGATTTTTTACTCCTTATTCATTAGATGTTATGGGAAAAACTTTGAAACCTGAACAATGTAAAATATTAAATAAATATAATTTAAAACCTTTAAAAGGAATATTTCCGTATGGGTATATAGCCTGCGGCTCACAGTCGAAGACTGATATAACTGGAGATAAAACCTGTGGTTCACAGTCGAAGACTGATTTTAATTCTGTGAATAAAATTATGGAAGAAGAACAACTTCCTCCAATAAATAAATTTAAATCAACATTAAAACAATCACAATTATCTGAAGAAGATTATGCAGAAGCTGAAAAAATTGGAGAGAGTTAAATTGTAAAACAATGTATGATTATACAATGAAATATCTACAGATAGATGTATTAATACTAGCTGATCTTTTTGAAAACTTTCGTGATATGTGTTTAGAATATTACGGAATAGATCCATGTTATTGTTATTCTACACCAGGTTTAACATGGTTAGCAGGATTAAAACATACAAATGTTAAACTTAAACATTATAAAGAAAATACATATGATAAATTATTATTTTTTGAATCTGGAATTAGAGGTGGAGTTTCATCCGTTTTAGGTAATAGATATGTTAAATGTTATAATAAGAAAGTAAATCCACAAGAATATGGAATAATGAAACCTTTATCTCCAGAAGAAAAAGAAAAAATATTAGAAATTTTTCGAACGAAACGAGAAGGAGTAGAACGTGAAAATGCAATTGATGAATTCATGCGAGAAAACTATTTGTTATATTATGATTTTAATAGCTTATATTCTTCTTGCATGATACAAGAATTACCAACAGGTGAGATGACATGGTGTAGTAATCTTGATTATCAAAAAACATATGATGGAAATCGTAATTCTGGTTATATATATGAAGTTGATTTAGTATACCCTGATTATATAAAAGATGCAACAAAATATTATCCTTTCTGTCCAGAAAACAAAATTCCCAATATAGAAGATTTTTCAGATTATCAAAAATCTTTAATTCCTAAGAAATATAGGCCAACAAAAAAACTTATGTTAACACAAAGCAATAAAGGAAAGTATGTTGTTGAAGGAAGAATGCTAGATTGGTATTTAGATCATGGAATGATTCTCACAAAAATTCACCGGAAACTAGTGTATAAAAAATCTAAATGGTTAAAAGATTATATTGAGTTCAATATTGAAAAACGCAAAATATCTAAAAGAAATAAAGATGATTTTGGAAACGTGTTCTTCAAATTAATGAATAATGCATTTTATGGTAAGACTTTAGAAAATGTGCGTAATAGACAAAATATTGAAATAGTTTATGATAAAGATAGGTTTCAAAATTTAACAAGGAAACCTACATATAAAAGAACTACTAGATTCAGTGATGAACTTTGTGCTGTTCATCTAAGAAGAAGCATTGTAAAACATGATAAGTTTAATTTTATAGGTTTCACTATATTAGAATTAGTAAACTATTTATGTATAGATTTATATATGATTATTTAGCACCTGCTTATGGCAAAAACTATAAATTACACTTTACAGATACCGATTCTATTTTCTTAGAATTAACAGTACCATATGGTTCTTCACTAGATAAAGAAATTAATAAAATAAAAGATATTATTCATCCTTCTGATTTATGTAAAGTAAAAGATGAACTAGAAGGAAATGAAGATTTCATAACAGAAGCTATATTTTTAAAATCTAAATGTTACTGTTATGATACAACTAAAAATATTAAAACACATAAAACATTAAAAGGAATTTCAAAGGCATCAGTGGCTAATCAAATAACATTTCAAGATTATAAAAATGCATTATTTAATAATGAAATAAAAACAGCATGTAATTATAGACTTAATTCAAAAAAACATAAAATGTATTTAAAAGAAGAACATAAATTAGCATTAGATCCATTTGATGATAAAAGAAAAATTTTACCTGATGGAATAACTACTTTACCTTTTTAATTTTCTAATTTCTATTTTCTAAATATAACAATATAACAATATAACAATATAAAAATATAAAATATTATAAAATAAAATAAAATAATTATATAAAATTATTATATAAAAATGGATAAAGTTAGAGCTGATAATTTTAAAAGAATAAAACAATTAGACGAATTAATAAAACAAAGAAATATTATGAAAGAAAATCATCTTCAACATAGAATGACAAAAGCTGGTATTCAATCTGATATGTTTGATAAATTAAAATTAACTGAAGAAGTAAAAAATTATTATGAAAAAACTGTCGAACCATTTAAAACTCTTGAAAAGGAACTTAATGAAAAACGTGTTGATATAGCGGATCCTGTACTTAAAACACTATTAGATGACTATGGTTTATTAGAGGCAAACATAGATAAAAAATTACCAAAATCTATGTTATTCGAACATTCTACTTTCTTTTTAGATAAAAAATTATTTGCAAGATTTTATCTCGGACAAAAAGAAATATTTCCACAACCTTTTCGAGGTTTAATTTTTACGCCAGATAAAAAACCTATTAGTTTAGATAGAAATTTTGTTGATCTTTTAAGAGGAGCAGATTTAAAAAATTATGCTGTAGAAGATCTAATAAAATATAAAACTATATTAGATAGAGTAGGTGTAGTAAAATCTCTAAGACGTTATAAACAATTAGAAAATTTATTATCAACGGGAGTTAAAGTAGGGAAAGGTTTATCTGAAAAACAGAAAACAGAAACAACTGTATTTTTACCAGATGATCCACAAGAATTACTAAATAGATTAAATATTTTAATATCTGCAATAAAAGAAGGACATAATTCTAGTTTCAATGAGTTCATGCTATATTGAAAAGACTGTTAGAAAAGAAGATTCTAAATGAAGAGGATTATAAAAGTGTATCTGAAATATGTTGTTTCTAATTTTTTATAAAAAATATTTATTTAATTTTTTAGTTTAAAAATGTGTTCAGCAGATTTAGACAAAATTAATAATCATTTACAAAATTTAACAGAAAGATAATAGATTATTTTGATTGAGATGGAGATTTTTGGAGATATTTTGGTATGGGGATTTTGGGAGGATTGTGATGAAATGGTATAACGAACCGAGATATGCTAGTCTAAGGACTTAGCCCCACACGTTGGGATGCTGTGAAATTCTTGATTGAATATATTGACTAATTAATTGTTTTTATTAAAGGAAAAGAGAAGGAACGTATTTTGGGTGGGATACGAGAAATTTTTTGGATAGGATTTTGGGTATGATGGGAGATATATGATAGAATTATTTTTTTGGGTGTTGATAGATTTATTGGATTTTGGGTTGATGGTGATTGTTGTTGATGTTTTTTGGATATTGAGATTAATTGAATTTGAGAATTTAATATTTTTTGTATTTTTGGGGATTGTTTATTTTTTGAGATTTTTGGGATTGGATATGATTTGATCGATTTTTATATTTGGTTATGAATTTTGGGATAGAGATTGAGATTAGGATTACGATGGTAATTGAATGATTTGATGAATGATTTGTGAGGGATTATTATGATTTAATTGATATATTTATGGATGGATGATTTATTGATTGATTAATATTTATATATTTATTAAAGATGAGGATTTTGGTGGATTTGAAGCATGGTGATATAATTTATTTGAATTATTGGAAGTTGGATTTATTTGATTTTATGTAGTTTAGACTTTAAAATAATGACGCTGTAGGATTTTTTTGTTTCTGTCCGTGTGATTTATTTTGTTTTTTGATAGCAGAATTATGACAGCAATATTTTTGATGGCGTATGTGGGAATCTTTTTTTATATTGCTGTATAGTACAAAATTTGAATTAAATGGATTGAATTTATGGGTTCAATCAAAATTTAGTCACGCCGTTAAAAATTATAACAACTACTTCATCACACACTTGTAATTTAGAACCCATTCTACATTTGGAACAAAATAAAAATTATCAAATTGCATTGACTAGTTTCTCTACATTTAACACTATTCAAAACGTTATCAAAGATGTGAATGATCAATTTAGATATTCTACTGATAAAGGCAAAACATGGAAAATACTAACTTTTCTTCCTGGTTCTTACGAAGTTGAAACAATATCAAATGAAATTAAGAGACATTTAGGTATACCATTTAAAGATAAGAAACAATTACATTTTGCAGTTGAACCGGCAGTTAATAAATTTTCTCTTACTTTAGACGAAAATCATCAAGTTGATTTTAATCATGATAGATCATTGTCAAAGCTATTAGGATTTAATAAACAAACCTATAGTCAAGGTTATCATTTAGGTGAGAAGATTCCAAAAATAACTGAAATAAATTCAATTGTTGTACATTGTGACATTATTGAAGGAGGATATATAAATGGTAAATTATCAAATTTAATATTCAGTTTTCCAGCTTTTACTGTACCCATTGGTTATAGATTAAATGTATTTCCACAAACATTAATATATTTTCCTATTACAAGAAAAACTATTAACAACATTAACATTAGAATCACTGATGAAAAAGGACAAGAAATAAATTTTGGAGGTGAAGAGATTATGATAGATCTTTTGGTTCGGGAGGTATAAACTCCACGCGAAGCTAGAGAAGTTTAATTTTTTGTATCATTTTCATTATTAATCTTATTAATCTTATTAATCTTATTAGAAACAAAAAATAAACTTAAATTAAAATTTATTTTATTTTTTTGTTTTAAAACACTAATTCAATAATGGATGAATTTATTACTTTAAAAATGAATGAAATGTCTTTAAATAAAAAAAAACTTAAATTTAATCATCATCCAAATTTATCTAATAAAGTTTTAGCAGTTATTTGCGGAAGATCAGGATGTGGAAAAACATATCTATTATTTAAAATTTTAACGACTCCAAATTTTTTGGATTATAACAATCTTATAATTTATACAACAACGGCAGAACAACCCGTCTATCAATTTTTAAAATATGGATTTGAAAATAATCTTACAAAAACAGCAATTGCTTCTCTATTCGAAGAATATGAAAAATCTGAATATGAAGAAGAAATAAATTTGTGGTGTGAAGAAGCAGCAAAAAATAAACAATTAGTTGAATCCAATAAAAATAAGCATATAAAAATACAATTAATAGATGATAGTGGTAATATGCAAGATCCTAGTAAACTAGATAAAACAATGAAACATTGTGTAATTTTTGATGATTGTGTTAATGACAGAAATCAGTCAGTTCAGAGAAATTATTTCACAAGAGGTAGACATAATAACTGTAGTGTATTTTATTTGACACAAAGTATGTATTCATTAGATGGAAGTGTTATTAGAAAGAATGCAAATATATTTATACTATTTGAAATAAATGCAAGAAACTTAAGTGATTTGTTAAGAGATTTATGTATAAGAGATAAAGATGAATTTAAACAATCGTGTAATAATGCTTGGTCAAAAGATTATGGATTTATCACAATTAATATTGATAAAAAAATTCATGAAAGAGTTATCGAACAATTGTTTACCGAGTAATAAAAATATACAAATATAATGTTTTAATATTTTATTTTTTATTATCAGCTTTAATTTGTCTATTTTTTTAAAATATAATATTTGAATTTTGTGGTAACATTGGTATACAGCAAAAACATTTTACTGAACAAATTATTTTTTTATTGCTTTGTTGTTTGTAATCTTTTCGTTTAAAGTTTTCACGTTTAAAGTTTTCACGTTTAAATTTTCTCGTTTAAAATTTTTGTATTAAGTTTTGTTTAATAAAGTTTTGTCTAATAAAGTTTTTAGCTCTTCTAAAAAAATTTTATCATTTTCTTCATTAAAAATTTTATCATCAATAAAAGTTTTACCATCACTAGAAATTTTACCATCCTTTTTATTTTTATCATTAACTTTTTCTGTCTGTGATTGAAATGATATTTGATTTACTTCATTAGCTATTTGATCAAATTTTTCAATCTCATCTAACGTAATAACATTATCATCACATACTCTTTGAAAGTAGTAATGTAGTTTATCATAGACTTCTTTAATATGTAAATGCTTAGTTTTTAATGATTTTCGTTTCTTAGTTATTAAAGATTTATCTAACATTGTAACAAGTGAAGTTGCAAAAAACACCCGTACCTTTTAAAGCTGTAGCAACTACTGGAATTACTAAAACACCTGAAGATATAACAATTGTTAAAGCACCTAAAACTTATTGTTAAGAATATGCCAATTCCTTGTGTTACTAAAATAAATCAGTGCTTTATATCAGTGGTTTTATCAGTGTGGAAAATTTTCTGCGTTTCATAAAATAAATATAAAGCAGTGATTTAAATCAGTGATTGAAAGCAGTCGAAATTAACAGCGTTTCACAAAACCAAATATTAAGCAGTGATTTATATCAGTCCCACACTGCTTAAAATCAGTATTTTAAGCAGTCTGGAAAAGAATTGCGTTTCACAAAGAAGTATCAGTAGTGCGCGAAAATTGAAAATATGGAAATTCACTGATAGAAATGTGAAAATTTCTATCAACATCTTGAGGTTGATAAATCTGTGAATGATCATCGAGAAAGTTATAGAAACTTAACATATCGGAGAAATGATTGCAAATACAACTTAAAAATGGGAAAACGGCTTTTGATTTTCAATTTTACTGTCAGTAACAAACTATTTGTCAGAATGGTAAATTTGGATACTGTTTATTGAAAAATTCTTCCTTTGAAAAGTGGCAATGCTGTGACGATAAAACGTCCGGTAACAGCAAAATTATAAAGGGTTGCTTTGAGGGCTTCGATTTCTTTCGTGTAATGAGGTACGGCATGTCATGAAATCATTTCAATACATAAAGACGTTGAAGTATTGACTTTTACATACATCGATGACAGCTAGAAAAAAAGATTCTCAAATATTCCACCATTTGCCTCAGATTGATTTCTCTAATTATTATTTCAATTACTGTCAAACATAGAGTAGGTATATTAGGTAGAGTGGAAACTCCGCATTTATTAAATCCCCAATGTATATACACTTTCGATTTTATTAAATGAACTCGAGGTGAATACAGTTGGAATTGTCTCCAAATGTGAGATATGCGCATTTGTGCAGTTTGAAGAAATTACAACGGAATTGACTGATTATGACAGTATAAAGCATATGGAAATGAGATTATTTTACAGATTGTCCGTGTCATGACAGCCTCGGAGCGCTACTGTTTGTTAAATTAGCAACTCGATGACCCCATTGCTTTCATGCTGAACCACAAGAGAATCTTTTTAAGCGCGATCTTATCTCAAGCAGCTGGTATAGTAAAATAACAGAATCAAAGGCAATGATCTCAATTAACTTTGAAAGATGTAAATGGGTGCACATCACTATTCAGATTCAAGAAGTGAAACATGAATTTACTCAATCATAAATTCATGCCGATGAAAATTGAATCAAAAATATGAAATTTCAGCCACGACAGCACAATAAAATCTCAACTTTTTGTGAAGACTTCCATTATAATGCCGTTCATTACATTTTCTTGATCATCAGCACAATTTCCGCTTAGTTGCGATGCTTGTTAGCGAATATTCATTCCTTTTGATATCGAACTTGTTTCATACTTCTTACAACGGGGAGTCATGTCGGTAGTAATTGAATTGGCAAATATAGAGGTTTTTCAAAGCTGCTCAAATAATGTTTTGGACCGCAGGAACGTAATCTCCGAAAGAAACTGAATCTTTTCATATATAAATTTTCACTGTATACAGATACTTTTTTAAGTCGACACTCTACCTACATATTTACTCTATGCTGTCAAAAATTATTTTATTTACGAAGAATTATCCACAATTGTTTTAATCACTCAATCACACTGATATATATCAGTGTTTTCATCAGTCCGAAATCTTTATGAAACGCTATATGTATCACTGATTAATTTAGACTACTTAATCTTCAGTCGGAAAATTAATTTTTATGAAACGCAATTTAAAGCAGTGCTTTATATTTCACTGCTGAAAATGTTACTGATACATATCAGACTGCTTAATTTTATGAAACAGGCCCCAGATCGCGTGAGACGGCTTGAGAAATGGTGAAGAGGGAGGAGAGTTGATCGGAACCGTACGTTCGTGCACGCCATCCATAAAATCCCGTGGCAAACACGAGTTTTGAGATGTCTCGTCGTGATTGCCAATCCATCGCATCCATCATCGCATTCTCTCCGCGAATGGGATAATATCCAGTGATACCCCAATACCAGACGTCTCTCCTGCCCAATACCAGACGTGTGATGGGCAGAGGCTCCAACTGTGTATGTGCCTTGGTAAGGCAGTTCTTCTCGGCTTTCCCATTCGTATGGAAATAGGGTTCCGTCGCTTCAACAAAGACTGGCTTCGATGTCGGTGTATCTGACGAATACGTGACTTTCACCTTCTTCGCGAGAGGAGCTTCCGACGTGTTCGTACGTTTGCCCATGACTGAATGAAAATGATTGAAATGGCTCAGTTTATATAGAGTTGAGCGTGGGAAAATTTCTTCTCATTGGTTGACACCTACGCATACAAGCGCTCTGATTGGTGCTCCGTGAAATTCTCGATGAATCATTCATTTTGTCCCTTTTTGTAGGTCAAATTCACGAGATAACGCTTGATTTCATGGGAATTTGCTGAGTCATTTTACGATAACATCGGTCGATTTGGTGTGGAAAAGTACCTCAGAATTCTCGATAAATCACCTGATTTTACGATGATTTGTAACAGAGTGTGTTCTTCAAAGTCACAGTGAATTGATTGATATCATGGGAAAATAACACACCAAATCCGTAGTATTTTTAACGATGTCATGGGAAAATCAACCTTTAAATCTTCGGTACATCGTTTGATTTCATAGGAATTTTACTGTGTGAACGTGACTTATTCACACTCTTCGGTAAATCGTTCGATTTCATGGGAATTTTTTGATATCTTTCATCATTTTTCGACCAGATAAGAGGGAAACCAAAATGAATATGACGAGTGTAAAGAATTGTGATAGGGTTTCTTTGAATGAACCAATGAGTGAACATTTTAAATCTCCTCCGTTGGCTGTTGAAATAGTGTTCGCTATGGATTGAACAGTGTCCATGATGATGCTGTTGATGACGTGGGTATGGTTTACTTAGTGTTTGGAGCCGATCGATGCATGTAAGGCTTGTTTGAACGCTGCTGGATTATCGTGATATGCCATGGCATAGGCTTGTGCGAAGGGAGTTTGTTTCTTGTTAAATTTCCGTTTTTGACCCAAGTATTTGCGAGTTTGGGGGGGGTGGTTTTACAAATTTGCGGAGAATTCCTTTGTAAGATTAAATAAACTCGTGCTGTAAAGGTGTTAATTTCCCTGGATTCTCTCGCGTTTTGCTCATGAGTTCTTGCATATCCTTGACATATTCCTCAGGCAATTGATCGACGTGACGGTTAATTTTCTTTTCCGAACATCCTATCCCTGAACTTAGGGATTTCAGTACATTGGTAAAGTCTTGACGTCGACTTGAACATGTTTCACACTGACACGTCATTCTTGTATATCATCCTCTATCCCACATAACTTAGTTTACATGGCGTTCACCAAATTCATGTAGCGTGCGTGGACGTCTGCATTTTGGTTGGTTAAGTGGGCTATAAACTCTTCCTTTTGAGTCAACAAGTCACGCATGCTTTCCAATGTCTCATCCAAATAGTCTCCATTGCCATCTGTACGATTGGGTTCATGAATGTGTTGATTAAATGCATCTTCCAACACGTGCAAGATGCGTTTGCGAGCATTTAAATGACGTTCATGGAGACGAATAGAATCGTTCAACAGTTGAACAATGGCGCTGTTTTTCAAATTGTTCAGTTGAATAATGTACTCGTGGGAGTTGTCAATGACAGGTGAATTGACTGGATAAAACATTCTTTCCTCCACGGGGTGTGCGTCCATGGGTTGTTGAGGGGTTTCTACCCCCACCGAGTGTTGTTGGAGAGGGGTTCCCACTCCTCTTGATTCTTGTTCTGGATTTCCCACTGTGTTCGACATGGCTTGGACATAACTGTTGTGATCATTGACAGGACCTGGGTAGTTATCAAATGTCACATGACTTAGTGTAGGTTGAATGTTCTCTAACGATATAGGACTCATATCAATCTCATTAGCAGCCATGGCTAAAACATCTGGTGGCAATCGATTCAATTCTTCTTGTATTTGATGGACCGTATGGGTGGGATCGATCAGGGGGAGCATCCACTCTGGCTCGCTCTTCAACCATACTTTTCACGACAGCTTGCAGCATAGTGTGAGAATTATCAGGTGTTGCTTGATGTGTTGTTAAGGCGTGATGATCAGCTGGAGAGGGTCGAATGAGTGCTTCTAGACTATCGTCTGCATCCAAATCTGTATTCATAGGTTGAGGGGGTCGCAAGGGGGTTGCACGACGTGAGGTGGGTGATAATTGACGATCTTGTCCTGTCAACGTAGATGACACCTTCAAAGAGGATCTCGGAACATGCTGTTGCTTGATGTGTTGTTAAGGCGTGATGATCAGCTGGAGAGGGTCGAATGAGTGCTTCTAGACTATCGTCTGCATCCAAATCTGTATTCATAGGTTGAGGGGGTCGCAAGGGGGTTGCACGACGTGAGGTGAGTGATAATTGACGATCTTGTCCTGTCAACGTAGATGACACCTTCAAAGAGGATCTCGGAACATGCTGTTGCTTGATGTGTTTTTAAGGCGTGATGATCAGCTGGAGAGGGTCGAATGAGTGCTTCTAGACTATCGTCTGCATCCAAATCTGCATTCACAGGTTGAGGGGGTCGCAAGGGGGTTGCACGACGTGAGGTGGGTGATAATTGACGATCTTGTCCTGTCAACGTAGATGACACCTTCAAAGAGGATCTCGGAACATGCTGTTGCTTGATGTGTTGTTAAGGCGTGATGATCAGCTGGAGAGGGTCGAATGAGTGCTTCTAGACTATCGTCTGCATCCAAATCTGTATTCATAGGTTGAGGGGGTCGCAAGGGGGTTGCACGACGTGAGGTGGGTGATAATTGACGATCTTGTCCTGTCAACGTAGATGACACCTTCAAAGAGGATCTCGGAACATGCTGTTGAATAATATAGTTGAGTTTACTAACATTTTCTCCCTCCATTCGCTCGTTTAAAATATGGGTATGTTGACGCGCAAATTGTTGAGCTGTCTTCCTATCAACCGTTCCATCGAGTGTTTCCCCGCATAGACATGCATAGATGAACTCTTGACCTGCTTTTATCTCTTCTTTTGTTTTATATTTTAGATGGTGTGAATTATAAATATGCCTTCTCAGACGATCTTTTTGATAAGGGCATTTACAGACAGGACATAGGGTTATTCTCAATTTTCGCAACGTCAGTGTCTCTTCACTTTCACGCGTTCCTCCCTTCATGGTTGATTTTTGTTGTGTGTTCCTGTGCATGCTTAAATACATTCGTTGGCCATTGAAACAAAACACTGAAATGAGCACAGATACGACTCAATGTCTCTTTGATGTAAATAAGAGTTGCTGCTGAAATCACACGTTTATGATACAGCTCTTGTAAATATTTCAAATGTTTCTCATTCATAAACCTCCATAGTGTTTCCTCATACAAAACATCATCCTCAAAAATAGCCTTGAGTAATTACACACGTCCCACGATGGAATAGTGGTCATTCAGTATCAATTGATTCAAATAGACTGTGGGCGTGTGAGTAAACTCTTCTAATTTGGGGATATCATTGCCTCGGATGCGTTCATCGAACCAAAAATCAATAAGGATCTTCATCCGCGAAGGAGATGTCGATATTTCTGTTGGCGTGATGTCCATCTTCCACGTTGTCGTCTTCTTCGAGGATGTCTTGTCCGAATAGGGCGATGTCGTCTTTTTCGATAATAGGGCAGGAGTAACATGATCTTATTTGAGAGAGCGTGAGGATCCATAACTTAAATAGTCACTCATCGCGGTGAGTATGCGTACAATCTCTCTCAGAAGAAAAAGGAGTACAAGTAGCATATTTTTCCAAATCAATCAACCCCAATAGCAGAATACTTATAATATGGAAAAGCAACATGATTCATACAACGACATTCTTTATTCATACTTAGTCTGTGTCGCTTACATATTCTTCTTCTGATGTCCATCCAACAGATATATATTCAAAATTAAACGTTATACAATAGACACCAAGAATCTCTTTGTTAACACTGTCCATAAATTCATAGTCCCATACGTTCTTCAGTGAGGATAAATAGTCATCCAATTCTTGTATATCACTTTCATAATAACGTTCACTGGCACCCATCAATGGTGTAGAACCATTTCTTTTGTATTCATAAATCGTGAATGTATCCATGGAGAGTTTACATTCAGACTTCACTTTGATCTTCTCCTTCACATATGGAATCACTTTCTCCAACATCGCGTGCGGTTGACATGTCGATTTCGGGTAAATAATGAGCTGATTTGGATAGGTGTACACGTGAAAGTCTTCCATCATGTATGTGCCTTGATCGTTTCTCTATTTTTACCTAGTTCTCCAATCGATATGTGCTCCGACATGAAATGCTCCGTTCTGTGCTCCGACATGGAATGGGGCACATCCAATGCTCCGTTCTGTGCTCCGAGCATGGAATGGGGCACGCCTAATGCTCGGAGCAGGAGGTGGGGTATTTGCAAAACTATAAAGCCAAGTCGAAAATGTTCCACCTTCATAACACTCGTGAACATTCAAGAGGATGGTCGATCTCACCTGATTAAGGGTTCGGAACGCATTTGAAGAAGAGGCGATTGTGATCCCAGACACTCCACCACCGACCCCAGGAAGCCCAAGTCCATTATCTTCCTCACCAGCCAGTCCTAGCCCTTCGACCAGTGATGACTTTCCAACGGATCTCCCCTCGAACTGGGGCTCCATTCCCGATCCTGGTGGACCGTATTCCCTCCCGCCAACACCACCCACCATCGATGGACCATTTCACATCCCACCGTCACCCTCCGTCACCCTCCGTCACCGATTCCGGATCACCAAGTCTGATCGACATATATCGAGAACTTGACTTTCTAGACGATGAGCAGGAAAATATTCCTTGTGGTATTCTTACCGACAAACAAAAGTTTATTCTAGTTTCATGAACAATTTTATTGAGAGTACAACAGAATTTGTATTTGTATGATTTTACACGTAGTTTCGTTGGTGAAGAAAAACAAAGTCAAGGTCATATATTTACAAAAGGATTCCACATAACGTCCGGGGCGAAGAAATGCTGCTTCAGGAGAGAACACTAGCAGCATACATGTGGATATAGACGACTTCAATATGGCGTCGCAATATCAGCTTCCGCTAAAATGTTGATTTTGTCAACAGCAATCTCAGCAGCTCTTCTCCGTGGGGGGGGGGCGGTTTGTCCGATCAGCATCGTGTCGCAGATCGCTCAGTGTCGTCCTTAGCTCGAACGATGGCTCCTCGACCGCTCCGAGAACGTTTGCTGCTTCTAGAGGATACAGTCTCGAGATGGCGCGATTCGCCTTCCCCGTTGAGGTACGCAGATTAGCAGCACGACATTGTCCATCTTCTCCGATGATAAGGCTGTCAATGATACCTAGTTTTCATTTATTTCGAGGCAATAAATTATCATGTATCAAGACCAGCTGTCCCATGTATGGAGAAGAAGGGGTAGAAGAAATCTTACTATTTCTGTTCGTATAATAATGTCGCTCGCGAAGAGCTGACAGGTATTCAGACTGAAAACGCTGAATGAAATGACGCTGCAATAAAGCTCTACGTGAATTCATTCGGTTCAATGTAGTTTCACTGCAACTAATGAAATCATCTTCTAAATCAATGCGAGGATCTGGCAATAAACTTGGATTGTAACCGTATAGTAAATGGGCTGGAGTTAGCGGTTCTAAATCATCAGCCGTATTCTCAATTGATGTCAGGGGACGAGAGTTCAATGTACATTTTATCTCCTTCAAAAGAACACGCAATTGTTCAAATGTGATGCAGGAACGACCTACAGTCTTTTTCAAGCACATCTTAACCAAACCTACAAAGCGTTCGTAAAAGCCTCCCCACCAGGGTGCTTTAACTGGAATGTTTCTGAATTTCAACTCTGTCCATGTTTTCTTTTCTATACCTTTCTGAGAAAATGAGGTGTCTGAATCATCGTTCCATAGAAGAGAATACAATTGCTGAATTTCTTGATCTGCCCGCTTGAAAGTTTTGGCGTTGTCAGATACAACGAGATTTGGAGTGCCATAATCAGCGCAGTGGCTACGAAAAGCGAGTAGAAAGGATTCTGTCGACATGTCATTTAAAAGCTCAAGGTTTAGATTTCTGGTTGTGCAGCAGGAAAATATACAGATATAGCACTTTTGGAATGAGTGACTCGTAGATTCATTTCTTACGGTAAGGCTTCCTGAGAAATCAACTCCTATTGAAGAGAATGGCTTTGTGTTATTAACCCGAAAATCAGGTAAATCAGGAGAAATAGGCAGAGGAAAAGGTGTACCAGTCAATTTTTTGCATATGATGCAGTTGCGAAGAACAGTTCGACACTGTGACTTGCCACATGGTAACCAAAACGTCTGTCTCAATGCGTTAACAGTTGCAGGAACGCCTAAATGGAAAACAACTTCGTGATAATATCTGATAATCAAATTTGAAAACGTACTACTTTTTAGAATCAGTATGGGCAACTTCGCACTTTCAGGGATCTTAGCCAATTGCAGTCGTCCTGCAGTTCTGATGATACCGTCTCTTAAAACCAAGCCCAATGAACGTACAAGTTCTGGTTTCTTATCTCTGCTATTTTCATCATTCAAATATTCATACTCTTTTGGAAATTCTACTTTTTGAACAAGCTGTATCAAGCGATTTTCTGCAGAAGAGATCTCGTCACAGGAAAGTTTTGGAGGGAACTGTGTATCAGGATTTCTCAATTTCGAAATGAATCTGCGAACGTAAGCCATGGTTCTAACGAGTTTAGGATACGAACTGAAACGTTCTATGTCAACAAGTTTTGACAACTCACTACTGTATTCAGTAACTGTGGAAAGAACGTTAGCAGGTGATTCCTCAATCTTTTCGTCAATCCTATACTTCCATTTTGGCCAAGAGTCTTTGGATTTTATCCACTTGGGACCAAACTTCCAATTCTCACAGTTGAGTAATTCTTCAGCAGAACAACCTCTAGTCATAATGTCTGCGGCATTCTCATCAGATGGAACATGTGACCAAGCGTTCTGTGGAATCAAACTCTTGATTTCGGAAACACGGTTGTTCACGAAAACTTTAGTGCGTCCTATCTTATTGCTGCTCAACCAGTGAAGGCAGATTTCTGAGTCTGTCCAGGCATTTACTGAATCAATGAAGAAGTCGTTCTTATAGGCTGCGATGACATGACTCACTAATCGAGATCCGATCAACATAGCGTGCAATTCCAACTTTGGAATAGTCCATAATAACTTTTTCTTCTGCGGAACTATCTTGTACCTGGCACAAACAAAAGTGAAAACATTTCCCTGCACGAAGAAAACTACACAGCACATTGCCATGAAGCTGGCGTCACAAAATAAATGAATCTGTACTGGTTCTCTCACATTTATGTTTAGATATCTTGGAATTATCAGATTCTTGCGGATTTCATCAAGATCAAATTGTAAATCGAGAAACTCGTCTTGGAATTCTTTCGGAAGTATTTCATCCCAAGTGAGTGATAACTCCCACAATTTTGAAATAAAATGTTTCATACGCATAGTGACTGGGGAAGCTACACCAAAGGGATCAAAAAGGGATGAGGCAATTGAGAGAGCAATACGTTTGGTGAGCGGTTCATGAGTTTCTGTCAATTTCATGGGAAACAATAATTGATCTGAGTCACAATTCCATCTCATACCTAGGAGAGCTGCTGTGTCTGACTTCGATGAAACTTTCTCTGTACTGGCAGTTTCGCGCAAGGTTTGGCTATTGGTGTACCATTGTCTCAAGTTCATCTTAGCTGAATTTAGAATGGATCGAGATTTCTGAAAATACTCGACCGTATCTTGCTCAGTTGAGCATCCTGAAGCTAAGTTGTCGACGTACATCTTCTCATACATGTCTCTTGAGACTTCACAGTCATTGATTCTCAAATGATATCTGACGATTGCGTTCATGATGAAAGGAGAGCATGTGGGACCGAATGCTAAACAACGATATCTAAGGGATACAATCTCACATTCAGGATTACTATCTCTGAACCACAAAAATCTGAGAAAATTTCGATCATCTATCTCAACCTGGATTGAAAGAAATGCTCGCTCAATATCTGCACAAAAGGCGTATCTATGAACACGAAATCTAAGTAAGATTTCCCAGAGACTGTTCAACAGACAAGGACCCGTCTTAAGACAGTCGTTCAAAGATACGTGACCTGAGCTTGCATCAAAAACTACTCTAAGCGGAGTCGTGGAATTATTTTGTTTGAGGACATAGAAGTGTGGGAGATAATGACAATTGGACTCATGAGAAAGTTCGTCAATAGGTACGTCTTCGACATAACCTTTCTTAATGTGGTCATTGATCACATTTGAATAGGCATCAAACAATCCTATTCCTAATAGACGCTTTTTAATCTGAAGTAGACGTGATTTGCTCATGTTGAAATTCGATGGAAGAACAGGATGATCATCAAGCCAGGGTAACGGAGCTACATACTGGTTACTGTCAGAGTCAAACTGAAGGCGATTGCAATAACTTCTCAGAAAGTCATCATCACTCATTTCTATAGAGGGGTCAGTCAAACCAATTGATTCCATACTTAAAGAATCTCGAACAATAGTTTTCAAGTTATCTAACTCATCTTCTCTTACATTTTCAAAAGACAATTCAGGTAAAATTCGCTCCATGATGGAGTGAGTACTTAGGAGACAAGATATTCTGGAATATTTAGTTGGCGGATATTCTTGCTTCTTGTGAATTGGACCAGAGAGAATGACTCCGAAGACGCTGTCTTGAGCAACAGGTCCATACGGATCGGGAGAGAAAACAGTGGACTTCAAGAAACTCCAAGCGAAGTCTGCTCCTATCAGAATATCAACAACAAATGTATTTTCATCAAATGGATCGGCGAATTTCTTACCTTGCAATTGTAGCTGACTGATGAGCTCACACGAAGACCAACCTGATTGGTCGATCTTGACAATTTCGGGGACGACAAGACACTGGATTGTTGCAGAACCGTCAGTAGTTTCAAGACTTAGATTCACTAGCTCACATGAAATGATCGAAGATTTACCTCCAAACACGTTGTTTTGAATAGTAAATCTTTTTTCAGTTTTCAAACTCAATTTATCAGCAGTCGTTTTCCTGATGAAACTCAACTGCGATCCTTCATCGATCAGAATCTTTGCGGTAAGCCTTATATCATCAGAAAATGCAACAGTTTTTACAGTTTTCAAAAGAACGTTGGAAGAAGTATCCTTAGATTTATACTTCTCAGAAGAAGTCAACGATATGGACGACAAAGTGGAATCTGGGTCGCCAGAAACTACGTCAGAATTATGAGCACCGTGTTCGGAATCATTTAAAACGTCACTATCGTTACATGAGGTTGTGTTCTTGATATGAGGCTGTCGAGATTTACCATTTTGATCAGAAGACTGATCACAAACTTCAGATCTGTTAGTAGCACTATTACTACTGCCGACATTCTCAGTTGTGAAATAAGAATGAATTGAACTATGATGAGGTCTGCTACATTTAGCGCATCTACCCTTTGATTTACAGTCCTTCTTCAGATGAGAACCCAAGCAGTTGAAACACAGTTTATGAGATTGGATGAACGTGATTTTCTCACTTACACTTAGGGAACACATGTAAGTTGAATGATCTTCGGATTTACAATAACTACACTGCCGAACGAAGTTCTTAGAAAATGGCTTTTTGGAATTCTTAGTGACAGTCATAGTACTCACAAACTCGTCTCGTCTAACTATTTGAAAATTGCTATTACGCACGTCATTCTGGAAATGATTACTTGGCCTACCATGAAGAGTCAAAGAATCAAGGTTCTCAAGTTTACGAACCTCTGTTTCTAGAAAAAACATAAATTCGTCAAGAGACGGATACGAACCATGTGTGACATCTAGCATTTTCATCTGTAGAGAATGCGGAATTTTACTTAACAAGGACGGTAAAATAAATGGACCGTACATGGTGGAATCATGAGAAAGATGACTCAATGCAGAAATATCAAACTTGATTTGATCCAAAAAACGTCTCAAATCAGAGGCTGTTTTATCAGCTGATGGCATTTCATTTATAGAATCAATATGAGCGTTCTTAATCCTATCTCTGTCCCCAAACTCATCCTTCAACTTCTGAATCGCTTGCTAAAACGATGAGTTAGAAGTACGCATGTGGTTGATTCTTTCCTTAGCACGACCATGTAACAGGTTGTTAAGATAGTGGAACTTAGTGACATCTTCAATGTTGGTTCTTGACTCTATCTCAGAATAGAACGTGTCGTAAAATTCAGACCATTTTCGGATGTCTGAACCATCAAAATGGACCATCTGTAGCTTGGGTAACTTGGCAAAACTCGTGGGCTTAGAATGCGTAGGCTTACATGTAGGTGCAGCGGATACAACAGCGGGTTTTACAACATGTTTTTCAAGAAAAACTTCAATTTCATGCAGACCCTGTAAACTGTCACGCATGAAATCGTTATCAATTTCTAACTGCGCAAAAAATTCATCTGACTAGATGAAATCGTCGGAATAGGCTTCCATAATTAGTTTATCGATATTTCGGATATCGTCTAACTTGGATTTCAAGAAGGTGAGATCGAAGCTGATTGAGTTTATATCAGGAGATTCACTAGAAAGACATGCCTTAACTTTATTGAAAGATTTCTTAAAGTAAGAACGGTGACCGGCACGTTGCCGAGTGAGACTTGATAAAGTAGACATTTACAAGGATTGAATAACACCTAAATATATAAATACAAGGGATCAGCTGATCTTAATACATGAAACTTATATAGCACATAAAAATGGAAACTTTTACATCAGGAGCTTGCGTTGTGTATGCGTTGCGTCGTGTGGTCACGGCACCACTTGTGGTATTCTTACCGACAAACAAAAGTTTATTCTAGTTTCATGAACAATTTTATGGAGAGTACAACAGAATTTGTATTTGTATGATTTTACACGTAGTTTCGTTGGTGAAGAAAAACAAAGTCAAGGTCATATATTTAGAAAAGGATTCCACATTCCTCCTAACTTCGATGACTATCTTGAACTCGATCTTCTATCCACTCGTCGTCTCTTTCGCAAACCATTGACGAACCTTAGTGCTTATTTGAACTGTCGAACAGAGGTTGACAACATCAACGAAGCCATAGCAAACTGGGATAGTGTGGATTTTGTAATGGAACTCGGTGACTGGGCTTTCTAATTTTCTGTGAGTGTATAGTTTCTTCATTTTGTAACATATGTCTGTACGCCCTTCTTTAATTTCTTTATTTCAATCTTCCATGCAATAAACATACATGGTAAACTATGATTTTTTTATTCTGGGGATAGTAATGGGTTATAGGACATATCATGATAGAAGAGAAGTTAAAATTAATGTTAAAGACTGAATTTAAAGATTGGAAATTGATCATAAAATTTACAAGTTAGCATTATTTAAATGTTGAAAATGGTTCATAAAATTGACAAGTGCTAGTGAGTATTCCCAAGTAAATGATCATCAAAAATAACAGGTGATTGGAATAACATTTATTATAGAGATGCACTTTCTTGAGTTATTTCACAACATGCATTATTCTTGCACAAGGTACGATGTTCGGCATAGTCACTGAAGTTACAATAATGAACAATGTAAGACTTGTGGAGTTCTCCATTGTCCACCGTGGTTGATTCATGCATCACAGTGATGTGGTCAATCTTGGTCCAGGCCCATGCAGCTTCACAGGAATCATAATTTAAATACAGTGTATGCACATAAAGTCGATAGTGTAGTTCAAAGCAATAATGAAGGAGAATCTCGACCACATCTGACAGCGCACAGTGGTACCCATACTGTACCTTGGCAGCTTGAGTTTCTGTGTGTGCTTTCCCTCGGCGTAAATGTAACAGGGCTCGACGGTAAGCTTCATTCCCTTCATACTGGGAATGATTCATCCAGTTACATCCGCGACGCATATGTTCCTTGTAGCCAAGCCTATACAGTTCACTATCCCGCATGCATGAGGTGAATATATTCCAATGAGAGTCAATGCGTTGAGACCATTCGGGGAGAGAAATACTATCCATTGTCACTTTTTCCAAGAGTTTTATGCTTTTCAACCAAGCTCTTTCTATCTCCGATAATCCATTCCCCACAATCAGTTCCGCGTCTCCATACTCGCGTGTCATTTCATGGACCCAGCAATTAAAACGGTGAATAATCACACTCTCTTCTGCACCACATTTCCCAATCACACGTGGGTTGAGACCATGAATAAAATTAGTCGCAAAAACATCACACACCGATGTCTCATGTTTGATAAAGTCATGGAAGCGCGATGTAATGGTCACATATCCGGTCGGTTTATCGTCTCTGGGCGTATAATGACACCAAATGGCAGCGACTTCCTGCATGGGATCTCCTTCCGTATCAAATACGATGATATTGCGCACCGGCTTCTTCTGCTCCACCCACCACTGTTGTACTTTAGGATGATCAAATGGAATGGTATAAGAACCTTGCATGAGCTCGCCCAAATGCTGAATCCGACGCATCGAGAAATGATTCTCACCTTGTGTGTCTCGACTTACATACCCGTCCCTAGGGTGGTGTACAACATGATTGGTTTAGCGATGATGATGTCTCCTTCGACGTTTTCCTCCTGACATTTTATTCGCTATAGCACTTACGCCTGCGGCACCGGCTGCACCCGCTGCTCCTAACGCTGCAGCTTTCCCTGCGGCAATAAGTGCATGGCTGAGGGGGGGCTAAAAATGGGAGGATGCCTCCTCTTTGTCTACGACTCCCGCGGTAGATTCCATCCTTTTGTCTACGACTACCACGGTAAATACCCCCTTTCTGACCTCCGCCTTTTTGACGACGGCTTCCACGATAAATACCTCCACGTTGCATGATTACCGTGATAGGCTAGATGTCCCTACTTAGTTCTTCATTAATAGTTTCCCTAACGTCTTTAACTTTCCCAACTTGTTCCTATTTAGATCGTGTTTCAACCGTTGCCATTCTTCCTTTATCTTTTGATTATTGGATTTATAACGTGGTCGCCACGCTGCTGGCAACAACGTATTGCCCAAATGACGTCGAATCAATTCGCCTTTATGTCTCTGAAGAGCTTCACGCCCTCTACGATGCATTTGAGATTTTATATACCGTTTCACATGTCTTACAGTTCCTCCTCTCTGGCGTCGTTTACGACGTGTCATGATTAATGTTTACGCTTCCCAATCATAACTTAGTCACAAAAATAGTAGATTGATCACTACATTTATTCATCATCATCCAAATCTACATTATACGTGAACCAATTCAATTGGTTCTTAAAAACAATGGGTTTCAGAGGTCTCCCTCGTTTCTTACTAAAGTCAAATAAATATTTGCGTGGGTCCCGATTTCTATTCTCTGGTCGAAGCGAGGCTTGGGGGACACTATTCACTTCCTTGGGCGGATTCGGTTGACTCTCATATATCCGTTTAAACTTTTCGCGCTGATTTCTCTATATTTTCTTGCCCATATGCTCCTTATGCAACGAGACAAATTGACGGACCTTCTCTTCCTCCACGTCACGGTGTAGCATCTCACCACAGACACATATATAGACAAAGTTGTCGCATGCCTCATTCGTCTTGCTCTTGCACCACGTCGAATTGCTTCGACACATCTCCTTATGATGTTTGCAAACATGTTCCCATAAGAAGAATGCTTGGTACATGTTATGACACCAGGGACAGCGTGCCAACTTCACTTTTGACAAGTCGTACGGATATGAATTCGTACTCTCCGACTCCACTGGGCGATTCGGGTCCAAGGGTTCGGTGGACATATACATACTCAAATAGGGACATAAATGTTCATTCCATTCATTCTCCTCCTCCTGAGTCTTCTCATCACAGTACCTGCACCGACCCACACATGGGTGTTTATGGTAACCTTCCATATTATAGTCTTGTTTGCAAAACATGCAGGTGAACTCACTCTCCTTGTCGCTCCAGTAACCCCTATCCAGAGAGCACCGATGATCGGTAGTCCACCATTTCCCACAACGATCGCAATACTCCTTCCCTGTCTCCTTGCGTCCATGACTGATGCATTGTGAAAACAGTCGGAAGCGTTTATTGCAAAACTCGCACTCATAATAGGTTTGAGGGCGGGGACGGACTGTGGTTCGCCTCTTCTTTGTTGGTGGCTCCATTATATCGTGGTTCAGATAATGTATCTTACAAAAACAATGAACCAAACCCAATGTCAATCTGCATATACAAGATTCCCCCAAAATAACGACACTCCAGTTGAGAACGTAACTTCTTCTGCAACAAATCAATCAGTTCTTCCACGTCCCAATCGTCACCAATGTTCAAATAGCGATAGGACACGTCCAGTGCACCTTTGGGGAATTTTGCAGATGTTCGAATATCAAACAAGAAGCGTGGCCCATACAGTATTACATTCATCAACTGGATACGAAGCTCTGCAATAATCTTCTCTAACGACACAATCTTCTCCTTTGTCGGAATAATATACAGTGTATTACAGTCTCGTTCCACAATAAAGTCTTTCGATGAATAAGGTGTATAGGATATCTCCTCCTTGGGATGACGTGTCTCAGCCAGAGGGCGTAATCTACCCGTTAATGTTGTCGACATATGATGAGAATGATTTTCTCTGACAGCGCTTTTCCTTATATACCCTGCTGTGACTCATCACAAGTGCACGGCGCCACGTGCTCCGATTGGTGCTCTGTTTCCTGTCCTCTTCGCCACCACGTGCGTCGATGCGTGGGCGTGTGCTCCGATGACTGGAGCAAGGTCATGTACTTTAGTGAAGTTGGTGCGGAAAGGGTAAAACCCTGGCTACTCTCGTTGCATCGCAGCAATCTCGCTCACCTTTACAGAGTCAGTCTTCAGATTCACACCGGCTTTGACACCGTCTCCAATCACAGTTTCCTGTCGCGGTTTGTCTTCTTCGACATTGGCCTTCTCGTAGGGTCCTTCGATTGAAGATGATCCTTGACCTGTACCGACATCTCCAGGAACTGCTGTTGGATTTCGTCCATGTAGTCCTCCTCGGCTTCGAATCCGTCGTCGTCCAGCAGGTTTGTGTACTCCTCGTGACGAATCTCCAGTTGCGTGTACGCACACTCGTACTTCTTCAGAGCTTCTTGCACCTCTACCTTTGATCTTGACTCTTCCATCAAGAATGACAATACCTTGGCATATCTTGTAAATGTCGACTTCGCCGCACGTCGTCGATTCTTCGTCTCCTGGTTATCCATCGAATTTTGAACAGCAGTTCGATGAATGGCAAGTTCGAATTATGTCTCGCAAATTCGAATTATGTCTCGCAAATTCGAATAAAATACCAACAAATTCGAATGATGGTTCAATCAACTTCAGATTGAATAGGGGAAAACGTATTCGTATCGTCCAAAGTATAATTTATTGCCGCCTTCGCGGGGACCTGCGTCACTTGATACTCGTATACTTGGTACAATTCGAATTTGTGCTATTTTCACTCAAGCATGAGCGACACGTCATTTTAAATGTCAGCATTCAGTCATCGGTTGGGCGGTTAAGCGTGTGCGCGCGCGCAAGAGACCAACGGCCACTCACAGTAATCCCATGCTTACAGCTCCACGCACGAAAGTGAAACTAAGCGAGGCGTGTGATGCAACGAGAACAAAGGCGGGGAGGCAGGAACGGGGAACGTTAACAACAAACACGAGCAAAGGGCAAGGAAAGAACGAAGACGAGAAGGAAGACAATTAAAATACTTATAGGTTAATACGCAAATTACTAGCAAAAAACTGTCTAATAATCCCTCTCTTCGCACAAACTCTGCACTTTTTGTTGGCCTTGGACGATTTTCTCGAGCTGCCAAATCGTTTTAGCGCGTGAATAGAAACATTCAATTCCACAGGATTCAATGGGATTCGATGGCGTGCCCCATTCGGACCAGTCACACAGCCTTTTCATGTTTTCAACACAAACTCTGATGTCAATTCATGCAATCTTTTGAGCATCCTGATTTTGAATATACAATCCATGCGTTGTAGTTTAACACTAGAAGGACCGACCGGTCATTTTTGACCGCTGCTAAACTACAAAGTGCTAGAGCTTCTATGAAATTTGATATTCAGACTTAGTTTGTCTTGACTTTTTTTGAATATGTAGTGGCGTCATATTAGTCGCATCGAAATTTGATTGGACCAATTACTTTCTTTGTTTTATGTGTGTCTACCTACAAGGACCGGACCGGTCAAAAATGACCGCTTATTAATATCGCTTCGAAAGTTTTCAATTTGAATCCAATTTTCGAATAGAAATTGGAATAAGTGTGTAGTCTCAAACCAGATTGCTGCATTTTCAAAAGTGAGTGATATGTATCGCATGAGTAATGATTTTCACATGGAAAGGTTAACCATGGGCTACGCATAATTTATTATGCCTTTGACTTCTATTTTGTCACAGCTGAACTATGGCGATCCCTCATATTCACAATTTCATGAAAATTCGATATGCAGAAACACGTACTGAATATCATTTCTTGCTTCAATTTTGCACAAATTCCTTTGGTATGCCAACAATCAACATTGATTGATGTCTTCAAGCAAGCAACCAACAACCATGGAGAAATGATGAATAAGTTCATGGAATTCATTAGTCATTGACTGAGGAGATAACATAGCTGTTTCATTAGCAACCGTGTGGCTAAAGGTGATAGAAGCAATGAGTGGCCAAGAAGCCTCATTGCTAATCAGATACTGACTGAGATGCAAAGAATCGATTGGAATGATTCTAACGACGATGAAGACATACAAAATAGTGACTAGCATGCGGACTACTCTGACAGTGACACTAAAAGTGATCACGAAACAACTGAACTTCTGTAGCATCATGTTCAAGGACTAAATGGATATTTGCTCTTGTGATTTCGAACATGAACAAGTGCCTGCAAGGAAAAGCTTTCGACAATGATCGGATCCAGTGTCGTGTGTTGATCGAGAATTTGATTAGCATCCAAAAAAGATTCCTGAAACGATTACATGTTACAACACTGCAAAATGTGGAGTTGTTGTTTTCGACCAGATGTCGAGTTCATGCAAAGCTGGTGGTCGACGTTTGCCAATGGCGGTGTTTTTCTACCTCACTGATGTGGCGGGAATAAAATCATCGATACTATTTCGAATGACAGCTGCATACGGTTGATCACAGCGACAGCATATACTACTTGTATTTCAAGACAATGTGCAGACGGAGACAAAACGGAAGTAGGCCTACCGCAAACGCATTGCAGTCGATTCAAGAATCGCAAGAATGTTGACCATGGCGGAGAAAATGACAGTATGGCTATACAAATAAATCTGTAGCACAATGCGGTATGTGCAAAAAAGTTGCTGCGGAATGGTAAAAAAGAGTTGCTGCATGTTTCATTGCTGCTGAAGTGAAGTATTTTACATTGCTCCATTTTTTAGCCAATTCCTTACAAGTCGATTGGATTTTCAAAAGAAACTTTTCATGTAAACTACCTAATTCTCTGATAGTCGACAGTAGTAAGCTCATCCCAGGCGCAAGTCCAAAATGCGCAACCCCCCCCCTCTGTCCGGAAGGTGAGGGAGTTCGCCAAGGATGTGTTGGGAGGAATGGGTCCGAGAGGAGCAAAATGTTCTCCCCCTCTGGAAGGAAGGCAGGAGTTTTCGGGTAAGGGTTGGGAACAAAGTGTTTAGTTGGGAAGGAAGGTGATAGGAATGTGTGAGGGATAGAGTTGGAAAGGGGTAGGTGTTGATGGTGTTTGGGATGAGAAACGTTGGAAATCGTCATGAAGGAGGGTTTGGATTGGAAATTGGAGTTCAGATGTTGAATCTACGTGAAATTTTGGGTGGTGAAGGATGGAAGGAGGAGCAGCAAGGGGGTAGAATGTCTGAAAACGGCAGAGTTGGAAAATGGCGGGGTTGGGTGGTTTTGGGATGAGGAAAGTTGAATTTCGTCATGAAGGAGGTCTCGAATGGGAAAATGGAGTGCAGATTCGGACTCTACGTGAAATTTTGGGTTAGGAAGGATGTTTCCAGCAAAATCGGAGAGAAAAAATTTTGAGGACGTCCCCCCCCCCCTCCTACCGAACTTCCAACTTTGGTTGTAGACATCGTAGAAAGTCGTGCAATAGCTCGTTTGAAAGCTGGGAGTGAGACAAATTCAGTGGAAAACATGGCTTGTTCGTATCTGCCTTCGTTTAGAGGTGAGACGTTATTGAAATTTGGGACATTGACGAAAAAACGACAGTTAGAATTTTTATGAAAATCGCTCTAGCGGGTGAAGCAAGCCTCGGACGGGAAAACAGAGACCAGATTTGGAATCAGCGTGCCATGTTACACCTGAATGTCATTCATGCTATGTCTCCGAAGTGAAAGGAAGAAAGATGACAGAAGCAGTAAAGTTTACGAATGAATTTTGTTCACTACGTTTTCATCGACAAAGTCTTCGTGGTGTGATTAGGGACTACATCATCTCCTTTCATCATGAAAAGGCAGACTTAGAATTTGCTATCGCTAAAGGTTACTTCGTTTTCCAACAGCTCATGGACAGTTTGATGAATAAAAATGTGAACGGACGATTAGTTGCAGAGATTGAATTTGAGAAAGTGACTGATGATATGCAGGTGAACGTGTAGTGTTTCATTTTACATCCTATTCTGCAGAGACGATACATGATCCCAAAGATTTCTATCAGCGACACATGGCGAAAATTGCATATCGACTAGATTCATTTCATGAGCATGGATCCAACTTGCTCTTATGTCGCATAAAACACATTCATATTCAACTCAATGCGCTAAACTAGATTTGGGAAAAGCTTTCATGAGTCAGATGTCCGCGTGCATTCTTTTCCCTGCTGCAACGAAGTCAGGGGAGAAACAGAGTTCTCTGATTGGCTCTCATAGTGTCAAATGTGGATTCGCAGGAGACTATAAAAGCAGATGTCTCCCCATTTTCTCTTCATTTCATTCTCTTGACTTGGAAAGCGTGTGTGACTTGCTCAAGCCATTCTCCGTCTCAATTTTGTCTGATCAATCCTGTTTGCAAATTTACAAGTGAGTGTCATGACGGTGTGGCCTAAACCTTACCAGCATTTTGGAAGAGAGACGCAGGAGAGTGTGTGGCCGATGATTGTGCAAGCTTATTTTGTTGAACCATCGCCACCACCACCACCGCCTGCACCACCTAGACGCTTTACCTTTAAGTCTTTTAGGGAATTGAAACTCAATTCGGGTCCTAAGCCCAAGACATTTAATTTACTGGACGATGACGAAGACTTAGACTTTGGTGATAAGCTTTAAATCCTGTGAACGCTCCAAAAGCTCCTCTTAAGGGCCACTTCATATGTCACTGCTAAGCTAACAATTTTCTTTTCTCTGATGATCATGAATGTACTTAGTGGTATTCTTTCGTTACCGACTGCCATGGCCATGAATCCTACTCCAACTGCTGCATCACTGAATCCTCAACATCTCGAGCTGTGGAATCCGAAAATTGAAAAGGTAATTCACGGCTATCCTACCTACAAACAACAAGTGCGCTGCAACGGTGTTCGACTCTATCTTCAAACGCCGGCGGTATACTTACCAAAAGTGGATACGAAGTAAATCGTTGCGGTCAAAACCTGAGAATCCCTATTGATAATTGGTTGCGTCAGCAGCTTGACATTTTAGAAGACGTTGTGAGGCAAAAGGCTCTTATTCCTACTGAACTATTACAGTTGTGGCCAGAAAAGAAAACTTGTTATTATAAACCTTTGTATCGCGGCACTCGCTGCTATATTTTGCAAAGCAAGTATTGTAAAGTCACTTCAGGAGTGACAGTTGAACAGTCAGTTGAAACAGAATTTTCATCGTTAGGTGCAGGCTGTTATTCCTTTCATATTGAGGTGCCTGCTGTTTATGTGGGACCTCATCAATCTGACGGTAATTTGATTGCTCTCAATTTGCGCATTGCTCAAATTCATCATCAACCTGAGTTAACAGGACTTGATCACATTGAGAAAGTCATTGATTCTTGTGTCAAAGAGTGTCAAGAACCTGTCACTAAACCTAAACGTCGTCGCACATCAAAGAAAGATGGTGTTACCACCAAAGAGAAATCTTAAGTATTGTAATCAGCTAGTATGTAGTGAATGTGGAAAACGCGGCCTTGCGCGTTATGTTCAAATAAAACATTGTCATCATGCTGTATGTATCTTTTGTTATGTAAAGGACAGACATCCTTGTAAAGTTCCTGCTCAATGTATTATTTTGTAATGAAGTCTTTTTGATATTGTACGTTGTCATCTTCATAGACAATGAGGGAACACCCATGCAGGAATTGAGTGCTATTGCAATGAGAGAAAGTGATCAAACTGTTGTTAGTGTATATCATAGATTTGCCTACTGTCCTCCACTCAAAGACGAATAGTCACGACGTCATGTGCATGGACTTGATCCTTCTATTTTGATTCATATTGGATTTGTAAATGAAACGTATTTGATAAGTGATTTCAAACGGTGGCTGTCAGGTTTTCATATTGTTAAAATATTAGGAAATGATTCGGAACGAAAAGCAGCAACACTTCAGTTGCACATTGATAATTTATATTTACCATGTTGGGTAGATCGTGTAAGACAAGACTATCATATGCATTGTGATCAAAAGAAGTTTAGAGATGAAATGATTTTTGACATGGCAATATGTTTCGGTGAGAGACATCACCTGTACAGACCACCATCCCATTGTAATACTAGAAATAAAGCTACCTACATTGCAAAACTCTCTTCACGCTGGCATTGTAGTCTCTATGACGTTTATGAACTGTATCTATATTATTGTCAACAGCATGGGTCTATGTAAAACATGTTTTTACTCCTTGTGAATGAATGATGATCATTTTATGAAGTGTATTCTGTACTTGTGAATTTTGTCTGGTGTTGAATAAACTTACAGTGGAACATGATTGTTATTTCTGTTTTATTCATAGTGGAAGTCATTGAAGCAATATGAAATCTATAGTCATAACGTTTATGATGGCGCATCGTACACTAAGTAACAAGGTATGTGTTTTGACACTTGATCAACAAGGATTCGATGGATTTTTACAAGATTGGAAACTTACATTTATAATGAAGATGAATGATGTGAAAGTAGTGCTAACTGAAAGCCTTCCTCTCTTCAAAATATTGATGGAGAGTTTCCAACCTCAAGATGTAAAGGGTAGACTCGTTGCTTATATAGAGTTGAAAGATTTACAAAAACCACTTCGTTTTGGATCTTATTGCACAGAATGGATTACTCTTAGTGATCAATTTTATAGTCGTCATATGGAGCTTCAAAAATTCTTTCAATCAAAAGATAACTCATCATGGAGAAGTCGTGACCATAAAAACTCCAAGTCATCGAAAAGATTATCTAAAGGTTATGTCAACAAAGTATGGACTAGCCGTGTGTGTGCCGTTAGACTATTGGACACGGTTACAATTCAATACTCTTGAAACATTCCTGAAAGAAAATCTCACCATTCCCAAAGAAATTGTTCGACACAATGGGAAGCGGCCACAAGTTCCCATCATGGAAAGACGATACATGTATGCGCATATGGATAGACACTGTCTCATCATCCATGAAAAGGAGGGCAGCGAATTCGACTTACTCAATTGCAAACCACTCCCCATTTTGGGAAAAGGATTCTACTCCTTAGAAATTAAAATTCAAACCATCTACATGGGTCCGCGCAGGGACGGAAGGTTGTTTACGTTGAATCCCTATCTTGTCTCCATCACCTTTAAAAATGATGTCCATGTTGATGATGATCAACTACAGTAACACTTTCCACACACTGAGAACGCACCATCGGTCTTTATGAGACCAAGGCCTAACGGCCACTGTATCAAGAAAGAAAATGTACACTCACCATGCCACACATGAACATGACTCTCTCTCCTTCTTTCTTAGGCATACCCTTCTTCACTCAGGTTTTAATCATGTGGAAATTATCAGCATGCCTCTATGTATCATGGAAAAGTCAGTGTGTTACATTTCATGATACGAAACGTCAACTTCAGATAACTCTAGAACGCCTTCATCTACGAAGGTTGCATCGCGCAATCCTATCCAACTCTTGCCGTGTCATTAATGTAGGAGACGGCATTGTATTTATTCGCATTCAAGAGATGATTCTACATAATGATCACTGCTACATTGTGATTCCAAAACCCTCATGGGAAAAGTATAAAAGGGAAGTTCACTCAACCGTCATGTCATTTGTGAGTCATGCTCCCCATCCGCATCATCAACGCCATGCGCGAAATGAATCTCAGGAGAGACATCGATTTAGAACAGTTGCATACCCATCTTCCCGATTCAGTCTATCATCGCGGTCGTCCGCAAATGTTGGTCATTCGCATGAGCAACGGTCGAAATCTTCAAATCTTTCGCTGCGGCAAAATCCAAGTCGTAGGAAACCTTTCTCATTTCGTGATGCAGTCCATGTGTTACGAAGTCGTCAAGAAAATGCGAACACTCATGCCTCATCTACGCCTCAGTCCCCTGACATTGAAGAATATAGTAGTGTCTGTTCAATTGAAGCTGTTAGTGAATCTAGCCAACATTAAAACCAGTAATCATTGTATATTTTATGAAACTGAACTTTTTCCTGCTGCTCTGATTCGGAAGTGGCATCCTGTACATATTGCAGTGTTTCACAACGGACATTGTATCATGACTGGTTTACGTGATATCAGTAAAGTAGCTGACATTGTTAAATCTTTAATCTGTTATCTGTATGAGTCACAGTTAATAGAATCGTGTTAATCACTTGATGTATTTTGAATGAGTCATCGCAATGAACTATCGCCCACACTCTTGTCAGTGAAAAGGTCATCGACAAGGTTCTTCGCTTTATGATGAGTCAGCGCTATTTATAGACATGAAATGATGCCCACACACTTGTCGGTGAAAAGGTCACGCTGTCTGACGTGAGGCGCCATCGATGTTGAATGACACGCCTACACACTTGTCGGTGAAAAGGTCACGCTGTCTGACGTGAGGCGCCATCGATGTTGAATGACACGCCTACACACTTGTCGGTGAAAAGGTCACGCTGTCTGACGTGAGGCGCCATCGATGTTGAATGACACGCCTACACACTTGTCGGTGAAAAGGTCACGCTGTCTGACGTGAGGCGCCATCGATGTTGAATGACACGCCTACACACTTGTCGGTGAAAAGGTCACGCTGTCTGACGTGAGGCGCCATCGATGTTGAATGACACGCCCACACACGTGTCGGTGAAAAGGTTGAACAAGATTGATTAGATTCGTATGACTGGCACCTTACCCCTTCATGAGTCAGAGCTATTTATAGACATGAGTCAGCAAATTGGTTGATGTTTCCTAAGCCGAAGAAACTGTCATGATGCTTCATTCGTTGGTGAAGATGTTAACTTACAAACTCTAACATGGTTATGACTTCATTTACATTTCACCTATCTTACAAACAATGATATGGTGATAACTTTATTTCTAACTTTACAATCATCAACTTTACTTCTAACTTTACAAACGTCAACTTTATTTCTAACTTTACAAACAGTGAAGCGATTCTGACTTCACTTACATTTCACCTATCTTAGAAACAGCGACATGGTGATAACTTTATTTCTAACTTTACAAACAGTGAAGTGATTCTGACTTCATTTACATTTCACCTATCTTACGAACAGTGATATGGTTATATTTTTATTTCTAACTTTACAATCATCAACTTTATTTCTAACTTTACAAACGTCAACTTTATTTCTAACTTTACAAACAGTGAAGCGATTCTGACTTCATTTTATATTTCACCTATCTTACAAACAGCGACCTGGTTATAATTTTATTTCTAACTTTACAATCATCAACTTTATTTCTAACCTTTGCCATCTTGCAAAATGATCAAAACTTTGACTTCTGTCCATTGAGTGAGAATCCCATCTTTATGTCAAAAGAAAAACGAGACAGTCTGTACATGACATGTTATTGAATGAAAGACATTTCATCACAGTCACACATAGCTAATACTGATGGTAGCAGAAAACAAAGTTTTTATGGCTCACATCACCGGAGAAAACAAAGTCACTGATATGCAGGGAGAAAACAAAGTCACTCATGTACAGGGAGAAAACAACGTCGGGAAAAAACCAATTGATATGTAAGTCATGATATGAAGTGATCAGGAGTTGGACGCATGCTACAAGGCACTCACTCACAACACCCCATAGAAAACGCCATGGAGTAAACAGCAAAACATCAACCACGACAGAGAGGAAGCATTCATCATCAGACATCGCCGGACGGAGGAGGAGAAAGTTTCTGTCTCTTGGGTGGAGGTAGATGAGTGTCTGGATGGCCGTATGGTAATGAGTGGTTAGGACTCATCCAGCATCGCTTGTCTTACCAAGCTGAGAGACCTCGTTTCCTAAACGTCGTTGTTCTGACTTGATCCGACTGTGATTTTAAAATGGTCATTTCTACTTTTTTAAATTTAAGTGAATCTAAGGCATCTTGATAGTCCGTATGTGTCATTTTTCTAACTATTGACTTCGAGATGCCTTTCGCCCGTTTAATAGAAAGCTCTGAGGATTTTAGCTTCATGGAGTACATCTTGGAGCGAAGCAAGATCATCTCCTCTATCTGTTTGCCGGCACACTCATCCTTGAAGCAGCCAAGCTTCGCTTTATTTGAGGTAGAGTAAAGCGGATGGTCAGTGGGATAGTTGGAACTATCAAACTTGGGTGCTAAATATTTCAGAATGTCTTCCTGCTTGACTTGGCTTGTGGTTGCCAAAGCTAGGAAGAAGCTGTCTGTATCACCTCCTACCAATTCCACACGTTGGAGAAGTGGACATGTCTTAAAAGTGTGGTAAAATAACTTGTACATTTCTAACTTGGAGTGATCCAAGACAGCTTGACCGACATAAATGGGCTTACAAAGCTCTACTTTAGATTTTAACATTTTAAAACCAGTGATGTCTTCGGAAATGACATCATGGTGGCAAAACAACGTCGAGCGACATAACTTGATACTCGTTTCCGGATCAGCTACGATACGATAGTCCATGCGCTTTCTTACATCCTTCATGGTTTTACCAAAGAGGGCATTATTCTTAAATTTAAAGAAGTCCTTTTCGAAAGGATTCTTAGATTCAGCCCGTTTCTTACTATTAAATTCTATATACGGTTTTAGAAAGGGCTTCTGCCTAAACTGGATAGCGCGATGGACTTTGTCAAGTCGCATCCCCATACCTAGATAGAATTTGAGGATGGAATAGTGCACGATGTAATGCTGTTTGTTCAATTGGGTGAGCAACAACTTCCTAGTGGCTTTATACTTTAAGTCATTTTTCGCCTCATACTGCTTATTGTGTTCTTCCATAAAGGGAGAGAACATATATGGACTGACTATGCCAGATTCGGGTGCGAGAGGAAAATCAACGGTCCTATTCTTAATACAGTCTGGATAGATGAGGTCGACTTCAAATAAATAACCTATGTCGGCCTCATCTCCCAGTGCCATGATGTGTGCTGGATTGGAGAAGTGTTCAATGTCATGGGGCTCTACCCATTGGAAGTCAGACTGTGGCAAAGGCTTGGAGAGTGCACTCCCATACAAATTATTTTTGTTCTATGTACATTAAATGCGTGGTCGATCCTATGTCTTGGGTGCTGTTGACAACATGCTTGTTGACAAATGTTTAGCCACCCTAATACCACGTTCAAATAACGTGTACATTTCTGCATCTTGCAGTAAATGAATGCTCTCTTTCGTCATCTTGAAGGCTGACTGATAGGACAGACCCGGCAGACTAACAAAATGGACGGGGTCTAAGGCGTCCTGTTCTAATGTGACTTTCCTAAAAGTCTCAAACACGTCAGCCAACAGATAGACGTTTTATTTTAAGTAGGCAAGCATGTAGTACTCAAGAGTGCGACACCTAAATTCCAACCATGCTTGCTTTGCATGCCTATAGTCATCCGGCGAACAGTCCTCACCCGTCTAATCATTTTTAAATTTATCGATGGATGGAAGGGATTTCTTCTTCAATGTATTCATTGAACTAAAATAACTATAAGGAAAAACCCCTTTCCGTCGCATCAGACTGTCACTTATGTTGGGATAGTCTTTCTTTAAATGTTGTGTGAGGGGAAGTGTTTCTAAATTATTAGCCAACGCGGCTAAGGAAGAAGACATAAACTGGAAACTGTCTAGAAACTTTATGTCATAGAAGACAGGTTTCCCCTCCTTCGTCTTATCTACTTTGGACTTTAGCAGTGATGCACATAAAATTTCCTTTCTTTGTGCAATCACTTTGGATGACCAGGATTTCATTTTACCGAATCCATGGCGAATGATGATGTGAGCATCATAACATTTAAAGTTATGGAAGATGACGGGGAAAGTTCGCCGTTTCAGCCTAAGTTTCATATTGCATTTACTGCATAAGGCAGACCTAAATTCACCACTGAGATGGCAATGGTCCCTCACTTTCTTATGTTGCTGATCATTAAAGGATGAACAGCAGCGGGGACATTCCGTGGTCCTATCAAATTTGATTTTATCGGCTTCTGTGAAGCACATGGGTTTCCTAGTCAGCTCCGTTTCATACCGTTGATGAAAACGGGCTTTTCTATCTAAAAAGTTGAGGAAGTTTTCAACGCACTCCTCGCCTTGCCACACATGCATCTTATTTTGATTCCTATAATATGGATGCCAAACTTCATAGCAGGAAAGGCTGCTTAGGTCATGACTTATGACTTACACTGGCTCATGACTTAGGTCTTCTTGTTCAATATAACATTCAATGTCCGCATAGATGGTACATATGGGACTGAGCTCATTGCCGTTTTCTTCATACTTACAAAATTTATCTTTGGGCATGACTTCCATTTGAAGCTTACCCTGAGATCACCACTCGTAATGCTGTTCAAAATATGGTTTAGATGTGAAACGCCGTGTGCAGCTATCACAGTAGTAGAAACTATATCCCTATAGGTTGCTTGATGATGGTATAACTTTGAAATTTTAGGAATGCCACAATAATGCCATTCTGGGTGTTTGTCGCTATAGACTAGGAGGAGATTGACAACCCGGTCGAAGTTACTTTGGCGATTATTATACCTAACGCCCTTGAGACCTTTTTCCCAGAGATGGACGACAATCTTAATGTTATTCAATTTTTCAAATTGGGCGATGCCTTTAAAATCTAATGTGTTGACATCTAACCCGTCAAACTTAGGCTCATCCTCCCATTCACAATACTTGGTGACTCTTTGACGATGCATACCTACATCATTATAGTGAAGAATGGAGAGGACGGCATACTTGAAACACTGGGACTGACACTCTACATTGATGACAGCCTTTTTGTCAGCCAGTGCTTTGGGGAGGGTGAAACAACCACTCCCTTGTAAATTTTCTAAAAGATTGATTTTGATGTCTACCTTCTCTATCCCATCAAAGACCAGACCGCTGTCTCTTTCATTAAATTTATTTAAGTTGCTGACGAGATAGGTCGCATGTCTCTCTATCCACTCGTTTACATCACCTATGAGATCAGCAGCACAGGAGGCTATCCTAATGGTCACAGTGGACTCTACTTCTCCCGTGCTACTGTCTACCTTATTGAAACGAGCAGTGAGATAGAACATGCCCTTAAGTAAAAATCTATCTAATCTCGCCAACATTTGATGAATTAAGCCTATATTATTCATCAAGAAAGGATGAATGTCTTGTACAGCTTCAGAGCTTTCTAACTCATAGTCGCGAACGAGCCTCTCAAGGGAAAACTTGCTCAGCCTTAGAGTGACGTTGTTGTCAGTGTAAAGCACAGTGGAATGTGTGTGACAGAGTGTGTGCGAAGAAAGAACAAACTCTGTAGGAAAGGTCTCCTGACACGAAGAACAGGAAAAGCCGACGTGCGATGAAGGATGCTTCCTACCTGATGACGTTGGTGGTTGCCTCACACTGCCACAGGAACCGCCTTCGATGTGGACTCGCAAGTTGGTGTTGTAGAACGTACGTCCACAACCTTCACACTTGGGCCGTTGAGGGATTGGGTCGACGCTTTCCTCCCCTGCAGGCATGGCCAGCGGTGTGACGTCTCAAATTGTAGGCTGAGGCGAAGACCCTGTCACACCGCTGGCATCGAAAGTCCTCCTCTTCGACTTCCATCTCCCTCTCCTCTCCGACTATCTCTAACTCCTGTTCCTCCAACAGTCTCTCCACCGACTTGACGGAGAGGAGAGGGAGGTCGACCACTGCAGGTGGTGGTGGCGATGCAGGGATGATGGGACGGGAGGGAACGTCGAGGTCCAGGAGGTAGGCCGCCATATCTGTTGAGAAAAAGAGAAAAGGGATTAGTAACATGATCATCATTTCAAGTTTGAAGTCTTATCCCCCTTTTCCCAATGACGGATACTTATCATCTAAGGACTGCAACTCCGGCAACACCGGTAGACGCGGAGGAGGTAGGAGAGGGACGCGAGCCGAGGGTGGAAGGGTCCTGGGCTTCGGTGTCGGAGGGATGTGGTGGCGAGGAGCAGGGACTGGCACAGGGACGGGTGCAGGGAGCGGAGCAGGCGGTGGAGGTGGGGCGATGACGATGCCCGAGAGAGGGGTTGCACCTTGGGCGGAGGTAGATGGGCGGGAAGGTAGGGCCGGAAATTCGTCATTAAATCTCCGCCTCGCGGCTTCCTTCCACTTCTTCATATTCGCCAAGTCTGTAGAGAGGAAAAAGAGATGAGATTAGAGGTTGCGGAGACAACAATGATGGAGAGCAAGCTATACGAATACAGAAGTGCTAAAACATGACATTCCAACTCATAGGTGAGGGTACTCACACTTTCCAAGCCGCTCGTAAGCTTGTCCGATTGCACCTTGGGGGACGGGTTCCCCATTACGAATGCATTCATGCACTGAAAAAGAATGACAGCAAAGATGAGCAGAGGTAAATTTGGATTCGGTTTAAACATGAACAAAATAAGGGAAGGGCTCTTGATTTTAATGAGGATAACTACCCTAATGATGTTAGTAATGGAGTCAATCTTGATACAAATACTTACATTGCTCGATGGTGGCCTTCTCCATCTCAGCAGCAATGCGGTAATTTTCAACTTTGTTGAATTCCATTTTCTTGGTAGGATGTAGTGGATTAATTGTTAAACTTCAATCACTGAAAAGGAAAATGAGAATCTTTTCATTTGCCTAGTCAACGTTTATCATGGGAACAATCATTGAAGTGACATCTAATGAATTACATTTCACTCTACTCCATATCATAAAGACTAACCTTTGTCGAATGGCTAAAGTACTCTGACCTGGCGAGAGAAAGCATCACGTTGAGTATGAAGTCGAACGCCCAACATGAGCAACGGCTCAGAGGTTTCGGTCTAACAAACGACGAACAACCCGTGCAACACAATCCCTCTACGGCAGTACCCGCCGTCCCGAAGGAACGCTCGAGCAAAGGAGGTATTACAGCGATGATATGTTTTATGAGCAGAAGCGAATCTTTTGATAGCAAGAGACTACAAGAAAACAACCTGATAGCAGGAGGTCACCGACACTCACCTTGTGAACGACAAATGTGAAGAGCAGAGCTGGTGCACTGCCTTCTATAAGATTTTCCTAAGCAGTGAATGGATGAGACCTCTCATCCAATCACAGACGAGCTAGAGTTCCCGATGCGCGCACGCACATTTGAAACGTGTTATTGAAATCGTCCTAGGCAAAATGATGTTTAGCAATAGACTCAACCATGGCACCTGAAGTCATTACATTGAAACATGATGATTGCACGATTCGTTTTCATCAAGAGTGCTTCGGAGGCTTAATACAAGATAACATCCTTGAGTTTCAAAGGGAGGAGACAGAATTGGAAGCATGTTTAGACTACATACGAAAAATATTTACTGAGTTGATATCTTATTTCAAAGACAGTATCATCAAGGCTCACTTAATTGCACATGTCAATTACATTCATTTTCCACATGGTGAAGAAGTGGAAAGTGTTGATTTTCAATTTCCTTCCTATGGACAAGAATATGTTACTGATGCTTCTGAGTTTTATACACGACATCTGTGGAAGACTATTTCTCGGATGGACAACTTTCATGGTTACGGCGATCATTTGCTTCTGAATAAAAAAACCATATTGTCATTGCTATTAGTAAAGTGGGTTTCAATGATGTTAAATCAAAGACTAAATAAAGTATTTTTCATGACACTTGTGTTGTGCTAAACTTTCTAGTGCTGTGGTGAACACTGTTTTCATATAACATTACAAACTCTCAGTCTCACTGCAGTAGAAAACTGCTTTTAGTAAACCTGATGAAGCTAATCTAACAGTTATGGAGTTTGAATTTTCTAATAGGGAAACATTTGACAACTGTCTCCAATAAAACTTTCTAACACTGAAAGTAAGTTACAAGACAATCTACACTGTGCAGTAAAACCTTTTCGATAAAACTTTCTAGTGCTGTGATGAGTTCGGTCAGTCATACAACTTCGATGATTAAACTTTATTTTCATAAACGTGCGTCGCGGTAAAAAACTAGTTGACTACACTAACGCCTGCATTTCATGACATGTGTGTTTCATAAAATGTCATGATCAAACTTTCTAACTATACATCAACCTGTGTTGCAGTAAAACTTTTACAAACCATGATACACTTTCTGACTAGACTTATGAATACAACTTCAATGATCAAACTTTACTTTCTCAAACGGGTGTCGCGGTAATATTATTTGACTATACTAACTTTGCTTCTACAAACCATGATACACTTTCTGACGACACTCACGAATAAACATCATGATCAAACTTCATTTTCTCAAACGGGTGTCGCGGTAATATTGTTTGACTACACTAACTTTGCTTCTACAAACCATGATACACTTTCTGACGACACTCACGAATAAACGTCATGATCAAACATTACTTTTACAAACGTGTGTCGTAGTAAAATTATTTGACTACACTAGCGCTTACATTTTATGACATGTGTGTTTCATAAAACGCCATGATCAAACTTTCTAACTATACATCAACCAGTCAGGGGTGTAGTGGTAAAAAATTTTGTACCGGAACGCTGATTCCATGAAAATCTTATGTCATATTTGCAAGCAAAAATCTGCAGTTCTTATTCGTTTGAAATTTGTATACTTCAATGAAAACAGGAGTAAACTCTGAACAGATGACTGAAACAAATGATATAGTCAAACGTGGTAACAGTACTGCAACTTGCAGCTAATCAATGAGCTCAGTTAATGCTGCACGATCGATAACAAAAATGCAATAGCATGTGAATGGTTTAACAAAACTGTCCATGATACGAAGAAAATATAGGCCTATTATACAAATTGATATTTCACTAATTCATCTTTCCAAATTGTTTAAACTACATGTATCACAAGGGATAAACAAGGGGGGATTTTCAATGTACGAGTAGACGGAAGTCGACACATTGCAAAAGACAGCATTTTACAAAAAAACCCACAATGCAGATTCACATGTGTCTTGATGAGTCTCCTTTGCTGATCGTATGCGTTTGTCATCTGCGCTCCGGTGGTTTCGCAGCCAACTTCTGGCGTAGTCCGTCGAATTCCACACGCCGAGAGGAGGGCCCTGAATTTTCACAAACATCAGTGATGACAAATGCGACACAGTCAAACTGGAGCGACAGTCCGTGCTGATGAGGTTCATGGCACTGAATCCTCTCTCACATTCAGCAGTGCTGGAGGGTACAACCTGGAGTCTGTTTATCACCTTTTGAATTTCGCCAGGTGCTCGTCGCCCGATATTTTCAACGTAGTCGTCGAATGCGTTTGCCGTCAATGCTGGTGGAAGGTGTAGACGGTGTGCCAAGGCTCGGATTTCTTCATGCCCGAATCCAGGCTGGATTTCTGTCGGCCAGTTGTCGCTGTTTAGCAGCAGAATTTGTGCCATCAGTTTGTTTTCGTTGGAGTTCATTCTGGACGACATGCTCTCAATGAGACTGTCCAGAAACTGTTGTCTATTGATTTGGAAGTGCCGTTTGTTCGATGTCAGTTGGACACCCATGCGCACACCTTCTTTGACATCTACCATTGCCTCCAGGGTTTTTGTACCAAGCTTTTCCTTCATTACGCGCAATCTCAGGATGCATCGATGGATCATTTTGTCGGCTCTGTCAAGACTGGTTGCTCTCTTTTGCAGCATTTCCGACAGTTCTTTTATTTCGAATAGGGTGTCGTATATGAGAGCCAAGTCTTCCAAGAACTCTGGTGAAGCCAATTTCGTTGCCAGACCCTTGTAAACATCTCCAGATTGATTCTTGAAATGCTTATGTAGGGCATCGAACGAATGCCAGACGGCCTGCACTGTTCGGAAAGAGCTGGCAACCCATCGAACTGAGAATATCTTTCCAATTTTCTACATTTGCTTTCCCAGACTTAGAGAGCACTCCTCCAAGGCACGAACATTCTTGGGAGACATACTGTAGATAGAATACAACTTTTCTACGAACGCCTGGAAGTCATTGATTGCCTGAATGTTTTTAATGGCATCGCTAACTGCTAGCTCCAGTCTGTGGTTTAAGCAGTGCCACAGGACAATTTCAGGGAACAGTTGCTTCATCCTTGTGGCAACGCCAGATTTTCTCCCCACCATCACACTTGCACCGTCGCTGGCAAAGGCCAAGAGGTTTCTCTTGAGGTACTGCTCATCAAATCCATAGGAGGCAAGTGTTTCTAGGAGCGAATCAAGAATAGACTTTGCATCCTGATTTGGGAGTTCTACCAAATCATGGAAGAAGAATTCCACCAAATTCTCTCCAACTTCTGTGTTCAAGTAAATGATAAGCACCGACTTGTCGATGAGCGTACTCTCGTCAATCAAAATCGCCAGTTTCGCCTCCTGGCTTTGTATCTGTCGACAAACTTTTGCTTTCATTTCCGCTGCGACATGATCAATCATTTGAGTGGCCGTCCATCTTGACCGCAAGCCAATTCCGATGTCGACGCCATTCAACCTTTGCAGCTGTAGTAGATGAGGATGGTCTGAGTAAGGCCGATCATTTTTCGCTATGTAGTACGCTGTGCGCAGCACTTTTTCGGTGTGTTGCAACTCTACCGCGTTTAGCTTATCGATCGCTTTATCCATCGTTTTACTTCTTGAAGTATCATGTATATTTTCACGTATTTTGTGGGCTTGAGACTCCAAGTGCTCCTTTATCTTCTTTCGTAAAGAAGACAGCTGCTGCCGACGCTCTTTGCCATTGAACGTCACTTCCGAATTGGCCCATGCCTTCGAAACACCAGGGCCTCGAATTTGATGACCTCCCATATGACCAATACTCCGGCAGACCGAACAGCCTAATTTGCCATCTTGGCATATCAACCATGGATAGGCCTTCACCTTCTCTTCCCACATCTCAGCCGAATAAACATTTGGCCATGATGATGATGTATCAACGCAAGTGGAGGCGGCAGTTGAGGCACTCGAGACAGGGTTGGCGATGGCGGAGGCGGCAGTTGAGGCACTCGAGACAGGGTTGGCGATGGCGGAAGCGGCAGTTGAGGCACTCGAGACAGGGTTGGCGTTGGCGGAGGCGGCAGTTGAGGCACTCGAGACAGGGTTGGCGTTGGCGGAGGCGGCAGTTGAGGCACTCGAGACAGGGTTGGCGTTGGCGGAGGCGGCAGTTGAGGCACTCGAGACAGGGTTGGCGTTGGCGGAAGCGGCAGTTGAGGCACTCGAGACAGGGTTGGCGTTGGCGGAGGCGGCAGTTGAGGCACTCGAGACAGGGTTGGCGTTGGCGGAGGCGGCAGTTGAGGCACTCGAGACAGGGTTGGCGTTGGCGGAAGCGGCAGTTGAGGCACTCGAGACAGGTGTCAGAAAAGACAGCTTAGACTGCCGCGCTTTCTTTATAGGTGGCAGCATCTGAAAATTTTTAAGATATCATTAGGAAAGATGGCCATGATAGAGAATGGAAACATATAAATCATTTTGGTGAAATAATCGTAAAATAAGTCATCTAGAGGGAGATTTCAAAAAATTGAGCATAGGTTCCCCGCCCTCTCAGGGCGACCAAGTCCTGGAGTTCATCTCAATATGATTGAGAATGGTCAGTCATAGTTGCTAAAATAAAAACTTGCTAATATAAAAACTTATATATAAAAACTTATATATATATAAACTTGCTAAATAAAAATTGCTAAACTGTCATTTAGAGGGAGATTTCAAAAATCTGAGCATAGGTTCCCGAGCACCCGGTGAACCCCCCTAGGATCCGCCCCAGCGGCCGAGAAATAAAAAGGAGTAATAGTAATCAAGTTAACTAGGCTCTTTTTGGGTTCCCCCCCACATTTCTCTATCAGCATAAATCACGCAGGATTCCCTAAACCCAACCCTAACCCAAGGCGCTAAAGATTGTACGTACATAACCACAATAAAGTATCATTTGCATGAAGGATTGGCTCAATAGATATTGATAGGAATATGAGATGCGAGCGCGACTTATTCATTTAACTGTGATCACGAACTTCAAGGGATTGTTGTCTACAATGAACTACAACGCAGGAGGACTGCATACTTCTTGCAGAACCTAAAAAGTTTGCTTTCTCAGCTCTCTAGGTAATGGTGTTCAAGAACGAAAGTGGTAGTGACAGCTAGAGAATCTCTTTCATAAATACCGTACAATACTTGTGAATGTTGATATCAAATAGGGGGGGGGGAAACCCGCTACTTTCTAATTAGACCTACATAACTATGATACACAATATTGGCCTACAGCACAGCCCGACTCACACACTGACTTATTTACATGCTTCAGAAAGCTTCTCCCTCTCACCAATTTACGAGTTTAGCCTGAGACAATGGCATTCGAATGTACGTGAATAGGATACAAGTAGCAAACTTATTCAGCAGATAATACGGCATATAGTGGGACGAGTGTCTCTGAATAACGCGTACATCATTCATGTACAGTATATAATACACGTATAGCAGAAGCGTTGTATGACGAGCTGATGATGTGATCGATAATATAAAATAGAAGCACTGTATCACTAGCTAAAGAGCACTAGATAGACGTTGGGAATGTCGAAAAAATGATCAGTGAAAGGCTTCACTTCATTCATAAGGCACCAATCCTTGGCGACATCTCACTTGCCAGCTTACCTCGTTGAGGTCGATCGACGTCACACCGGCTGCACCATTTGCTGCCCGAAGCCAAAAATTTGGAAACTTATCGTTCAGATGAGACGAGTATTCGTGTTTGTGTGAACGCACGCTCACACAGGATCAAGGCGCATGCACTGATGCAGACTGATGAGAAAAGGTAAACTTGCAAAACAATGAGCCACTCCAAGACACTATTGAGCTGAAATTTGCAACATTATTAGCATTTAACCGTAGATGTGTGGGATTAGGTTAAATCCATCAGGGTAATAAACCTTAAAAAATTGATAGAATGACAATAGTACAGGTGACAATAGAATAACAATGCTCGTAACTGATTATTCCATCTCGAGATAAATACCGGAACGCGCGTTCCGGTCAAATCCGGTCAAATCCTAATTACCGGAACGCCGTTCCGGTGCGTTCCGGTCCCACTACACCCCTGATCAACCTGTGCTGCAGTAAAACTTTTACAAACCATGATCAAACTTTCTAACTATACATCAACCTGTGCTGCAGTAAAACTTTTACAAACCATGATACACTTTCTGACTAGACTTATGAATACAACTTCAATGATCAAACTTTACTTTCTCAAACGGGTGTCGCGGTAATATTATTTGACTACACTAACTTTGCAAACCATGATACACTTTCTGACGACACTCACGAATAAACGTCATGATCAAACATTACTTATACAAACGTGTGTTGTAGTAAAATTATTTGCCTACACTAGCGCTTACATTTTATGACATGTGTGTTTCATAAAACGCCATGATCAAATTTTCTAACTATACATCAACCTGCGCTGCAGTAAAACTTTTGTACAACACTGACAAGAGCTTGTTCACTAGCGAAGAGAGAAATCTGTAATGTGTTGCGTGTGACGCAAGGGTGGCCTCCCATTTCATTCCATTCATCATTTTTCTTCCCCTCTGCATTCCATATCCGAAGATATGTGGCGGGCTTGGGACCGCTTTAGCTGCATTAGAAGGTTGGTACTTAAAAGAGCCCATGGGTCGTTCTCCGTCCACCGACACTCTCACTTCTGCAAAGACTCTGAAAGAAAAAGAATAGGAGATTAGAGGCGGCAAGGAAATGATCATGTTGAAGAAGCTTACTGGGCAACTTCTTCCGAACTTTTCGGACGATGAAGTCCTCGAGCTCTCCAGTGATGTTCATATTCATATGTAGACACCGGACTCCGTCGCCCTCATAGCATTGTTGAGTCACATTTGGGTCGTCGGTGATTGTGGGGACGTCACATACATTATTTTGGAAGAGGGGAAGATGGACTTCATACACTCTTCTTTTTCTACTCTTCAAACACTCATGCAGTCGCTCAACTTCACCCGCCAACCTCTTATTTATGCCCTTCACCTCCTCCGTCTCCTTCACCACGCTTCGCATCCGCTCTATCTCTTCATCCTTCCTCGACAAACTCGCCTGCAAACTCTCCACCAAACCTGCCTTCCTCATCAACTCGCTTCTTTCCGCCATCCATTCCTTCTCCTTCTTTCTCATGCTCTCCAACTCTTCCCTCGTTGCCCTATGCCCCTCAACCTTCACCGTCAGCTCTTCATTCTCCTTCAAAACCTTTCTATTAACACTTTCCAACCCCATCATGCGATCCTTTATCCTTACAAATGCCTCCGTATCATACCCCTCTTCCCGCCGTGGCGATGACGCTGCCATCGGCTTACCCACTTCCTTCCCCTCCCCCTCCAGATCACCGATATCCCCAAACAAATCCTCAATCACCTTATCCAAATCAACATCAACCTTCTTGTTCATTTTCGCTCTCAACTCAACTTCCTCACTCGAACTCTCATCACTCGCCTTCGTCACCACTTTCTCCCCAACCACGTCCTCAATCGTTTCCACCGCCTTCCTCACCTCTTCCCTTTCCAACAACTCTCCCTCAAACCACGCCTTAAACCCTGCCATAGCTATATTACCACTTGGACACTCGTTATGATCCTTAATAAACGTCACCTCATTCCCTTCCCAACATACCACCTGATGATGCACGCACACTCTCAACAACACCTCTCTCATATGCGCGCCCACCGTCCCCTCTTTCATGTGCTTCTTCAGCTCACTGCCTCTGGCAATCTTGCTGCAACTGCATTTGCCAACCTGCATTCTAGCATTGCCTGATTTTGTCATGATAATTCTGTAAAGATAGAGTAAAATTTGATAGCAAGTGTTTATAGGATACTATTTGCTGATATGCATTGAAAGACATTTGATAGCAAACGTTGGAATAAAATCGTCAACCAAATTTAAAGAGTATGATTCCTAGCTTTATCCTAAATCCCAAAGTTTGATAGCAAACCTTGTCAGAGCACTCACCGTTCGTCTTGCAACTTGAAACAGGAGTGAAGACTAGAGAAAAGTCGCGGTTTATATACCCAGGGAGCACAATGCCATGATTCAGACTTTCCTTATTTGGCCATGCTTTTGACATGACAACGTTTTTACCATGTATGGGCATCGGCAGTCACCGTGCTTTCCGTTACCAACTCCCAACACAAAGACGGATTCCCCTATGAGGCGAAAAGGTTTGACGTCAATGCTTGCAGTAACCGCCCCATTTTTTGCCAAGTTACAATGACAAACGATAGACGTTGCCAAGCCTGAGTTACTGAGGCTAGACGAAGAAGGCCTGATAGCAAGCCAGCAACCGTTTGGGTGTTAAGCTCGTGAATCCGTTACAGGCATTACTCAGAGGGGATCTTATCCCAGCTCCAAGGCCTCGACCCACAAATCCAACCTCGAGCGGACAGAGCGTGCGTCATATCACTGTGTTGGTATCTGGGCCCCAGTTTTGACATGAAAACCGGTGGAGTTATTTACAAGAGGAAACGACCCAAGTCACAGAGACTCATAAACGACTGCTTTTTATTCAAAAACTTTAATTATTATCATTAAATATGAATTTATATTTTTCAGTATTTTAGTATTACTCATAAAACGTTTATAAGTAGTCTGTCACCTACAGCACAGCAAGAGCTGTCAAATGTTTTTGAATCAAGTCTAAAGGACTTGTAGAAGCAAAGTTATAGCCGTTTGAAGATTTCGGCCTACTATCATCAAATGGTCAGTCATGCTATACTGACTAACCTATAAGTCTGACACCTTAGCTGATATCAGCAATGGAAAGTCAGAAGTCCGATATCGGAACTCAAGAGAAACGACTTACCTGTAGTCAGTTTCTCAACTTAGTGAAATTCCTCTCCCGATCCCGTTCTTACTCTGTGAATATGCAATCGGCAATCCATGCAGGGGGGGGGTCAAAACATTATTTGTTACAAATTTGACGCTGATTCCAAATCTGGTCTCTGATTCCCCGTCTGAGGCTTGCTTCACCCGCTAGAGCGATTTTCATAAAAATTCTAACTCTGTCGTTTTTTTTCAATGTCCAAAATTTCAATAACGTCTCACCTCTAAACGAAGGCAGATACGAACAAGCCATGTTTTCCACTGAATTTGTCTCACTCCCAGCTTTCAAACGAGCTATTGCACGACTTTCTACGATGTCTACAACCAAAGTTGGAAGTTTGGTAGGAGGGGGGGTCAGAACTTCTTCTCTCCGATTGAGTTGGGAAGACGTTGCTAGACCCAAAAGTGGCCAAGACGTCCGAATTTGCACTCCATTTTCCCATCCGAGCACTCCTTCATACCGAAAAATGGACTTTCTCATCCCAAAACCTCCAAAACCTGACTTTTCCAACTCTGACGTTTTCCTGCCATTTTCCTCCCTCAAGTCAAGAAAATTAGTCCAAACTGAGCTTTCCACTGCATTTTTCTCACTTTTAGCTTTCAAATGAGCTATTGCACGACTTTCTACCATATCTGGAACCAAAGTTGGAAGATCGTTGCCGAGGGGGGGTCAGCACTTCTTCTCTCCGATTGAGTTGGGAAGACGTTCCTAGACCCAAAAGTGGCCAAAACGTCCGAATTTGCACTCCATTTTCCCATCCGAGCACTCCTTCATACCGAAAAATGGACTTTCTCATCCCAAAACCTCCAAAACCTGACTTTTTCAACTCTGACGTTTTCCTGCCATTTTCCTCCCTCAACCCAGCAAATTAGACCACACTGAGCTTTCCACTGCATTTGTCTCACTTCCAGCTTTCAAACGAGCTATTGCACGACTTTCTACGATGTCTACAACCAAAGTTGGAAGTTCGGTAGGAGGGGGGGGACGTCCTCAAAACTTTTTCTCTCCGATTTTGCTGGAAACATCCTTCCTAACCCAAAATTTCACGTAGAGTCCGAATCTGCACTCCATTTTCCCATTCGAGACCTCCTTCATGACGAAATTCAACTTTCCTCATCCCAAAACCACCCAACCCCGCCATTTTCCAACTCTGCCGTTTTCAGACATTCTACCCCCTTGCTGCTCCTCCTTCCATCCTTCCCCACCCAAAATTTCACGTAGATTCCACATCTGAACTCCAATTTCAAATCCGAACCCTCCTTCATGACGATTTCCAACGTTTCTCATCCCAAACACCATCAACACCTACCCCTTTCCAACTCTATCCCTCACACATTCCTATCACCTTCCTTCCCAACCCTTACCCGAAAACTCCTGCCTTCCTTCCAGAGGGGGGGAACATTTTGCTCCTCTCGGACCCATTCCTCCCAACACATCCTTGGCGAACTCCCTCACCTTCCGGACAGAGGGGGGGTTGCGCATTTTGGACTTGCGCCTGGGATGAGCTTACTACTGTCGACTTTGATGGAATCTTTTTAATCATCAAACTATCATTATTTTTTCAATTTCATGTAATCACAACATCATTCATGATGACAGCATGCACATGTCATACTATGCAACACAGGCTTAGATCTGATGTGATGGCATCGGACATAATGGGTAATGACTAAAATGATAGCTGATGTAATAATATTAGTGAATGTTTATAATTGAATGAATGAAACTAGTTTAATTAACTACTTAAGATATGCCGATCAATTTTGACCGCTTTGGTCCTTCTAGGTAGTGAAATTTCTTGGTCCTTCTAGTGTTAAGTTTTGCAAAAACTGAAATCCTAACTTTCGAAACCAAAGGAAGGATTTTCGTTCCAGCTTGTAAGGATGAATAGCGAAATCTCGATTGTCAACTCCACCCATTCCCTCTACGACGAACTGGTGACAGACTTTGACTGTCTTCTGTCAACATCCTTTGACACGATGAGAAACTTCATTTATTGATGCGTGTTTGATGTGTGGATGAAGTAAATTATTTTCTTTCCCGAAGTTTGAAAGAACCCCTGACTAGTCATTTTTAGGTTTATTGTTGGAAAGAGTCAGGAGTATTTTACTATGTTATTTTAATTAGTTTTGAAAGTTTGTACAAAATTTTTCGACTGCTATCCTGCAATCATCTTCAGGTGCAAAAGAATCTATTGATGTTAGTAGGAGTTTGAATGATTAGTTTGAAAATGATATTTACAATGCAGGCATATGGTATAATACAATGTAGATATGAACAGGTTGTACTGGGTTACATATCATTACCAGTAGCAAAAGGAGAATTGACTTGACATGAAAGGTGATGAATGAAGAACTATGCTAGTAGAGCAGGTTAGGAAAGGTGGTTAGTAAAAGAGAAATTCACGATGACTGTCAAGTTCAGTTCTAATATTGATGGAAGGATTAAATTTATGTATGAAGAATGCCTCACGTAGTCGCAAATTAGTGTAGTCATTGTCGTGGGCTAGAATGTCGGTAGCGATCTTAGTGTGTTCCACTTGACAATTTCGAACATGCTTAAAAATAGATGAAGTTGGGGTTGAGAGATGCTCTTTAAAGCGAACATGAAGTGGTCGTACAGCACTGCCTATTCAAAATTGGCTACATTTCTTGCAGCATATTTTGTATACAGCATTTTTTCGATTACATAGTTGTTTGTTGATCATTGCACAGTTTGTAAGCGATTTTTCATTCTTTTTTAGTGTTGTTGACGAAGAGTTTTGTTGCGTCTAGTTAATCGAACGTTGAGTTTGTGTTTATGAAAAGTTTGCTTTATTCGAGAATCAGTATTGTCCGTAATGTATGGAAAAGGGAAATGCAAAATATCCTTATTGACCCATTGATTGCTTTGTTTTCTCGTTTTCTTTCGTCGTTGGAGTTTCATGTTCGAAGATCTTATGACTTGTTCGTTATATCCGTTAATGCGCAATAAGTTGTCAAATTCATCTTTGTGCTTTTTGAGAGTAAAACTATCTGAGCATCGTTCAGAAATTCTTTTCTTCTCATTCAATATGAAATTGATTTTCGTCTTTGTTGGCATATATGATTTAGAATGTACAAAAATGTTCTTCTTTGCAGCTTTCGTATAGAATTCAGACTGAAAGTCATTAGGTGAATTTAGTGATTGTGAAGTATAGTGATCTGTAATTGTAAAATAATATTAAAATATTACTAAAGTAAAGTCAACTATTGCTATATTTGCTATCATAGTCTGCTGCTATTAAGTGTCTTGCCATTTATCATTAGATTGAAATATAATAGTATGATATAATGTATGCAGCTATTAGGCCTAATTATTGTCATCTAATGAGCAAAAGATGGAATACGTTCAGTTATCAGTTAAATTACTTAAATGATTTGCACCATCCTACTTAATAGCTCAAGCTTTTAATGTTGAATGAAAAATACATATGGCCTATCATAGAAGCATAAATACTAAGCGGCAAATTTATTTGTATAGGCAGGATTTGGAAATACTATACACTGTATATACAAAATATATAGGCCTATGTATATTTTGTATATTTGCATGAATTGCTTCATTTTCATTATTCAATACTCAGGCACTATGCACTATTACTCGTCAGTCAATGTTTGTATTGAATCATAAATACACTCCAGCCACGACTTTGCATGTGTTTTGTTATGTAGATAGGATTTTTGAATGTCACAAAAAATGAATTATTTACAGGTAAAAAATTATGCATTCTAATATTAGTAGGTAATCAAATAAATACAAATACAATTCATGTTCATTTTCATGGATTTAATAGTTTAGAATTTAGATATCTGTATAGTATATGAATGCATCCCAGTCAACTCGTACACGTGTATTACACGTGTATTTTTGGTGCAAATGGAAATACACTACTTTTACACGTGTAATCTTTGCATATGAATACACGTGTAGAAATACACCACTTTTACACGTGTAATACACGTGTTATTGCTTATGACTTGTTGCCAAGGTTGATTTTATAATTTCAATTTTATACTAATGCCAGGGTCCATGAATCTCAAGTCATAGTCAGTTATATTCTACTGCAGCTACACACTAAGTGGCAACAACAAGACATCCATATAAGCGATTGCTACCACATGAAATAATGCCAAAATTGGACTATCACAACGATTTTGACTGCTGATTTTTTGATTCTCTAAATTCACAGAATACATGTCCAAATAAATGACTGTATTTTATTCATTTTTGGCGAAGTTCTCGGAGGTAATTAAATTTTTTCATCAACTGATCCGAACAAAGCTTCGCTGATGTGTTAATTAATGTTCTTTAAAAGCATGCAAAATATTTGGTAGGCCAAGAGATCATCCAGAAAATTAAATTATATTTGCATTTTGTTCAGATGCTGGATTCCGCTTTAATTCATATCATTTCGGTATAAGTCGCTGTGAAGATTTAGGCTGCAAAATTCTATTTAGAAAAAGTCCTCTGCAATACTGCAATGTCAAGTTTTCATGTCTTAAAATTGAAAGTAAGCTGCTTTGTATTCACTCAGGTTTATTCACATTATAAGACATTATTAATCATCCGAGCTGCACGATAACTGTTTTCCAATGGATAGAAAATTTGTTTCAAAAGCATGCATTGACTTCTATAGTTAACATGTGTTATTGAATTTGTGTATGGTGCTGTTCGATTTCCTTTTCATTTTCTTAATTAGCTGCTGATCCTGCTGTCGATTTCTCTGATCATGCATAGAAGTCTATGATCTATATTGGTTTGGAAACTCAGTTACACATGCAGGAACATAGCATGTTGTGAATTCAAATTTGAACAGCTTCGATTCATTGCGATATGTCTGGCTCATTGAAAACTGATCTAATGGAATAATTGAAGTCAAGATGAAGTCAATTTGATGATCAATTGGAGGAACATTTGGAAAATAGAACTTGATTACATATTGTGACAAATTGCTATCATATTGCTTTACCTGTGATGAAGTCCGGTGAGCTTTGCATTTTGTTTCTTAGAATATACATGCATGATGTAGAGTATTTTTTCTCCAGACGCTTAAAACATATTAATTATTATTATCGAGTCTCACTTACATGTATATCTTTCTGGAAAGCTGCTAATCGCATTCCATGTCATATGTCTCATGATTAACATGGCAAGGTTCAGAACTTATAAATGAATGTGATCTTTTTCAGGATTGAATGCTTTTTGTAATGTATACGAGATTAGTTATTTGATACTACAAATGATTTGAATGAGTTTAATGGGTTAAGTTAGTGATTTGAAATCAATAACGCCGGTTGATATAAACCACAATTCACAAAATGTATCAGAATCTTTTTCCTATTACAAGTTTATATTTTATAAGTTATCAAGTTATATTTTGTAGATAGGATTTTGTAAAATCAAAATCACCAGGGACGGAGCTAACACGTTGACTGATTTTCTGAAGCTGATTATCAATGACACATCAAGTGAAGAAATATTTTCACTCAGTAAATGGCTACTTATCATTTCTGTTTTATAACTATTTATTCAATCTGTTATGTTTCAAACTGTTATGTTGTATCTTTGAAAACATGATGTCGATTACATATCTTGAACAGGAAGAACACCTCATAGTAAGGTTGCACGGGCATCGATATATTTCGCCGGATCTCTACACTGGATGCACTCCGGAATGAAAATTACATTTGACACGAGATACAGAATATCGTTAACGATCGTCAGACGAAGTGGCGCCTAGCATGACGTCATAATCGCATGAACAGAAGAAAGTAAGTAAACAATAAGTAAAAAAATAAGTAATAAATAATTTACGGAGAAATCTGCTTTTAATTTGTGACAGTTTTGTACATGACTTCATTATAAAAAGAAGACTTTATGAAATAACACTATATTAAATCACAAATTAAGTTACAAGTTTGCAGTGTCTTTGAAGTACAAATTTGATACTTAGAAATTTCTGAAATCGACTTTTATAAAAAAGTTGTTGCACAAAAGAGCAAAGACAAAAGTAACAAGTAACTCAACAGAAGCAAAAACAAACTTTATAGTCTTGTTTTCAATGTTTGTGTTCACTGTTCACAATCCCATCAGTTACTTCAACAATGTAACTGAAAATTTCTCGGCTATTGAGTTGTCATCAGCATATTCATTTTTCATAGATTGGAATGCTCTACAAGTCAGAAGTCAACATCAATAACAATATAACCGACCTTTAATGCTGCAAACACCATCTAAAAACGATGAAGTGAGTAAACCGATTAAAGCAGATAGCTCAAAATTAAGCTAGCATATTCAAAATTAAGTGATTTCTGTTACATGAAATGTAGACCACATCAAAATTTTGACACGCAAAATATTGAAATTGATGATTTCATCAAAATTCAAGGGTTTTCAAGGGCGATTTCAAAATTCAAGGGTATTCAAGGCCTTGAATTTGTCTTTTAAAAATTTAAGGGTTTTTAAGGGCCGCGGGAACCCTGAAAATATCTAAAATGAATATATCTTCTATAACTTTAACGCACATCATTCAGCAAAAAGCGGCAAAAGGATTTTAAAAATATCATCATGAGTCTTACCAAACCACTTCACATGAATTCATCCAAGCATAATATTAATGATTGTCATACCTTACACATAACGAAGACTTGAATTCGCTCTCAGCATTGCGTCACATATTTCCAACCTTTGTATTTTTGCATCAATGGCAAGTACTGGAGCTCACAAAATTAAGCATACGACAATGATTTTTCTATTCTCCTTTAAAAAGTGATTTATAGTAGCTTCGATTTATTAACACAGTTAACAGTTTCATTGTTGCAAATGTGAGCTCATGGGTAGATTGTTATGGTTTGAGCTGTGCCTAGTCATTGCGACGTCCTCAGATGATCTGAAACTGTATGCTGATAATCTTTACAACTCTACGAATACAGACATTAACAGCAAATTCTTTGGTATGGTAGGAGTTACGTTTTAAGGGCCGTATTCACGAACGCTGTTTAAATTTGAGTGTTTAAGAAGTTAAACAGCGAACACCAAAACACTTTCTTGGTAATTTAGACAGCACTGTTTAACGGATCCGTCGTATTCACTAACGATTTGCAGTCAAGAGATGAACATCGCAGACAATGCAATGGTCTATCAATTTGTCGAAGATACGTCGTTGCATTCACTAACGCTGTTTAGCGTTCGTGAATACGGCACTAAAAGAGAGAATCATTGCTATTATGAGGAACCACACCATCATCATCTGAACAGATCTCTTAAATGTCACTTTCTTACCGATCAGGCCAGTCTTCTCTTTCAATGACTGTGTCATTGATAGTTCAGTTTCGAATTGTTTTAGGCTATCTCCTGCAAAATAAAAGTACCAGTTATGTCTTATTATAGACCTATTCACCAGGATCAAACACCATTTGTTGGAAATTGTCATAAGTGTAATTTATGAGTTGTGCATAAGCTTGCTTTCCTGTGATACTTTATTAGCATTTCAGCTAAATCATTAAATCATGACGACATATCAAAATACATTCATTTATGATCAAAATCAAATGGATTGGAGGATTTCATAATCAATTTTATCAATGAAAAACATATTATGGCTTTTATTTATCATTAACCCTTTTTTGCCTGAAGACGTGTACTGCACGTCTTTTGACATTGGCGCAAAGACGATTGTTTTTTTGTGGAGGAAGACAGGGATGACAGAAACATGTACTACACGTCATCAATGTTATTACCCATTGAACGATAGCTTACTCAAGTGAACTGTGTTAACTGACGACAACTTGCTTGTCCGTCTAATTAACTTTATCGAGCAATTTCTGATCATTCGCACATAACTTTCTCATCTGTATCATCGAGACAAATGTTCAAATTACTTCTACGAATTTACGATCTATGAAGATCAGGAATTATAAGAATACTATCATGAATGGCAGTGGAAACGTAATTGCTTCCAGCAAGCCTCATATTCATAAACACTTTAACGATTTTATGTAGAACAGATGTGCTTACCACTAGCAATGTTGCATGGTGATAACTTATTTTTTTATTGTGGGGTAGTTAAATATGATTTTAAAAAAGATCAGCAATGTAGACTTGAAATTCCAAAAATATTTATGAATGAAATTGACTTCGCCTAATATAATTGACGTTTATTCATTATTATTCACGAACCACGATAAAAATTAAGATAACTATGAACAACCTAGACTCTCAATGCCTTTTTCATCAGACATCCGTAGATTAATGATGTTTTGCATTTGGTGTGTTGCCTTCAGTTTCAAAGTGGTCGTTTATCTTCTTTCTAAAATTGAAGGTTAGGGCACTATATGAAGATATGGGCCGACCTTTTATAAATGTAATATTGACGATTAAGATCATTGAAACTTGTGCGCATCTTCCACAGTGCAGAAACAATGCGCCGGTATTACAAGCACACATCTCGGAATAAAGCAAACTTAGATAGATATAAAGCCAGTTCTACTCATCAGAAATATAGAAAACTTTATATCATCTGAATTGTCTGAACTTACTGAATTCAAAAATCGGCAAAGCAACCCACGAACGGTTAAAGGAAAATGTCAATGACAGAAGAACGTGCTGTACACGTCCTCAGCAGATACAACAACGCAAACATCGACGTGTACTACATGTTCACGTCATATTGATGTTACGATCTCCCAAACCCGGTAGGTCGTAGCAGAAAAGAGGATTGGCTTCTTAATAATGCTTTATTGAGCGGCAAATGGTATGGGCCTTCTTGAGGGCCTGGAGGGCAAGTCTCGAAAGTGGCCCCTAGAAGGACTAGTTAAGCGTTCACGTTAAAGTTAGTGCGCGTGATCAGCAGCAGCAGCGAGTGGGAACGGTCGGAGTTTGAACGGGCACGCTTGAGCTCCGCGGACAGGAATTGGGAGTGATTTGGTCGGTGCGGAGGTGTGAAGATGACGGCGCGCGCGGCAAGGTCTTGTCCTTCTTTCCGCGAGGCGAGAGCAAGAGGTCTTGACCCTCTTTCCACGAGATGAGAGTGAGAGATGGCGCGGGGCCACGGCAGCTGTTTATGAATGTCATTATGAGCCTGATTTCTCTCCTACGTTGCAGAGTGACGTCACTTGTCTTCTGCGCGATCAATGTAGAGGAAGGAGGAGAGGAAAGAGAAGTCATAGTCATCACATCCACCCGGACAAGAACGCCGATCGGTAGGAGGCGTGCAGTAGATTGATATACGTATCGCGTGGATATCGAGAAGTGTCTTGTGCTCAGGGTGGCTTCTGGTTTGGATCGTAGATACAGCTCGGAGATTGGTGCTCGACTTGCGTTGTGCGTTTCAGTCTACGCGGCCCGCCGTGTTCTGGAGATAGAATCAGCTAAAGGGGGCAGGACCGGGACAGCGCGTCAGCCCAAATGTTGTCCTTACCCTTTACATGACAAATTCGAAGATCAAACTCCTGAATAGTCAGACTCCATGAGAGGAGACGGCGGTTTTTGAATTTCATTTTGTTAAGGAAGACTAAAGGATTGTGGTCAGTGTATACTATGACTTGTTCTATTGAAGATGAGATATATACCTCGAAATGCTTTATTGCTGCCAGTAACGCAAGAGTCTCTTTTTCTATTGTAGAATAGTTCACTTGATGTTTGTCTAATTTTTTAGAGTAGTAAGCTACTGGAAATGGAGTACCGTCCGTTTCTTGCATTAGCACAGCCCTACTCCTACATCGCTGGCATCTGTCATTATTTGAAAGGGTTTGTCCCACGCCGGTGCTTTTAGCACAGGGGGATTGCACATCATAGTTTTTAACTTATCAAAAGCGTCTTGACACTCTCTGTCCCAGATAAAGGGCGACCTTTTACTCAGTATGTTTGTGAGGGGTACTGCTACAGTTGCAAAATCTGGTAGAAATCTCCGATAGTATCCTAGCATTCCTAGAAAACGCATAATACCTTTCTTATCTGAAGGGGGTGGGAAATTTTTCATGTGATTTTTATGACTTTGAAGTGGCCTCACTTTCCCGTGCCCTACTACATGCCCTAAGTAGACCATATCCGCCTGGCAAAATACGCTTTTGGTTAAGTTTATAGTGAGATTGGCTGTTCGGAGCCTTTCAAACAATTTCCTAAATGTCCGTTGGTGCTCCTCCCAAGTGTTGTTGTGAACAACTATATCATCAACATATGCTGTGACGTTCTCAAGATCGCCTAACACCTTAGAAATCAGTCTTTGAAAAGTCGATTGGGAGTTTTTCATGCCAAAGGGCATAACTTTATATTGAAATAATCCGTCTGGAGTCACAAAGGCAGAGATTTTCTTTGCTCGGTCGGTTAACGGTATGTCCCAGTAGCCCTTAAGCAAGTCGCACTTAGAAATATATTTAGCTTCGCCAATAATGTCTGTACAGTCGTCCAGTCTTTTAGTGGGGAAAGGGTCTGTCTTGCTTACTGCGTTTAACTTTCTGTAATCAGTGCAAAAACGGTAAGAATTATCTGATTTTTTTACTAAAACGCATGGTGATGCCCATTCACTGTCACTAGGTTCGATTATATTATTTTGCAACATGTATTCGACCTCCTCTCTGATGACTTTTTGTTTGTCAGGTCCCACTCTATAAGGTTGTGATTTTATTGGTGTGTCGTCCACCAGACATACATCGTGTTGAATCATTGACGTCTGGCTAGGGACATCCGTGAAAATGTCTCTAAAGTCCACTATTAAGCTGTCAAGAAATTCCTTTTCGCTCGGAGGTAGATGACCAGATATCAGGTCAATGTTATTTAGTATTTCTGAATTTGATAGTTTATGTGAAGGTAAGTCGTTCTTATCGTATTTTGCATGGTTACTGTCGTGGTCCTCTTTAATGATCATTATTCCATTTTGGGATGACGCAGTGAAATATGCTTTGAGCATATTTACGTGACAGACTTGGGAATCTTTTCTTCTGTCAGGAGTAGCCACTACGTAATTATGATAGCTTATTTTCCTAGTGACCAAATATGGACCGTGGTATTTCGCTGTCATTGGGTTTTTGACTGTCGGTAAGAGGACTAGAACCTTGTCGCCTACGTTGAATTTACGGGCTTTTGTATTGTGGTGATGATCGTAATTTGATTTCATCTGACTTTGGGCGGATATGAGGTTCTCATGAGCCATTTCGATAGCTTGAAACAGTCTTTCTCTAAACATAGAGACGTACGATAAAAGATTCATTTCCGGTTGGCTTTGATTCAAACTGTTTTCTTTCAGAAGGCCCAGAGGACCTCTTACATCGTGTCCGAAAATTAGTTCGAATGGGCTAAATCCTAGAGATTCCTGGTTTGCGTCTCTTGCCGCAAACAAAGCGAAATGAATGCCTTTGTCCCAGTCGGTCTCATGTTGGATGCAATAGGCTCTCAACATGGACTTCAAAGTAGCGTGAAATCTTTCTAGCATTCCCTGTGACTGAGGGTGTGTCACAGCGGTGACATGATCGATGTCTAGACTGCAGCTAATTGATAGCTGATTATTTCATTGGCTGAGACTTGCCTCATGCAATACATTGTCTTCTGATGAATGATTGATATTCGATTGTGTTCATTTATAAGTAGATGCTACAATAATTAAGCACCACTCGTATCGCAACATGTTGTTCTGTTATGTGCTATAGACATGCGGGGTTAACTAGTTACAGGGTGGTATGCGGATGCCAGTATCTGCTTGGCGCCTATGATGTCAACTACTTGTTGGAACATACCTGAAGTAAAGGCTGAACCTTGATCTGACTGAATTTCTTTCGGAAGGCCAACAAATGTGAAGAACTTCAGAAGTGCATCTGCAATTTGTTTTGTATTTATTTTTTTGAGAGGGATTGCTTCCGGGAAGCGAGTGGCGGCACACATTATTGTAAGTAGGTATTGGTGCCCGCTTTTGGTTCTGGGCAAAGGACCTACACAATCGATAATGATTTTTGAGAAAGCGCTATCTATGATTGGTAATGGTTTTAGAGGGGCCTTCGGAATAGTCTGATTTGGTTTTCCGGCTATCTGACAAACGTGACATTCTTTGCAAAATGTCTTGATATCACTTCGTATGCCCGGCCAGTAGAAATGCTTAGTCGATAGTTTTCCTGATTCCCAAGTGACCCGCGGTGGGTATTTCGTGTGCCAATTTTAAAATATCTAGCCTGCATTGTTTCGGGGCGACAATCTGATCTAAGACGGACCAAACGTTGTTAGCTGGCAAACGAGGATCGCGCCATTTTCTCATTAATATGTCAGTGTCTGCTTTAGTGTAATAGCCGGTCGGTTGATTTTTTATCTCGGTTGAAGATTTCAGATAAGCTGTCGTCTTCTTTTTGTAGTTTAGCGATGTTAGCTACGTCGGAGGAGACGGCCGTGATATCACGTCGCATGTCAGACTCATCAGCTTCGCCTTTCGCTTGTGCACGTGTCAACACGTTACAGGTGGCACTTGGAGGTTCTATGAGTGGATTAATAACATCCGGCACATCGACAGATATGTTCTTTCTTATTTTTGACCCAACTAAATCGTTTCCCAATAAAAGTGAGATTCCTTTCGCAGGAATGTCATCTGTTTCTCCAATAATGACGTTATCATTAATTAGCTCACAATTCAGATGGATTTTGTGCAGAGGAAACGTGAGTTTGCTTCCTAAACCTCTGGCAGCGCGTGTTTCACCGGTATGGGACAAGTCCGGACGTGTTAAAACTTCCGACAAAATTACAGATGCCAGAGTCTGCCAGAGTCTCTCAATATATTTATTGTGATCGGAGTTTCATTTCCAACGGAAACTTGGCCTTTGAAAGTGAAAGGCGCAAGCATGGGATCGATTTCGTTATCGATATCCGTCACGGAATTTCCGATGACAGACACAGCTCTATTTTCGTCCTCTTTTTTCTTTTTTAATTTGAAGCAATCTGAAATCAGGTGTCCGGTCTTCTTGCAATAGTTGCATGTGATTGGTTTGAATACCTTTCCGGTGAATGGCTCAGGTCTGCTATCAGCCTGTTTCTTAATCATTTGATCTTGTGAGCTCTGATTTCCTGGGGGTCTGTCTCTCGTCGGTCTGTTTCTAGATAAGGCGTATTCTTCCGCTAACAGGATCCACGTTTTAAAGTCCTGAGGGTCCTTGTCTTCGATAAAGACTTTCATACTGTCTGGCAAAGTTTGCTTAAATTCCTCAATTAGGACCAGCTCTCTTAATTGGTCAAAATTATCGACATCGAGGGAGCGACACCAGCGGTCAAATGCAACCTCCTTACTGTGTGCCAATTCGGTGTATGTCATATTATCGGTCTTTCGGAGACTACGGAATTTTTGGCGATAGGCCTCTGGGACCATTTCAAAAGCTCTTAGAATCCTGTGTTTCACTATTTCGTAGTCCGAACTTTCTTCAAGTGACAGAGTGATATAGGCTTCTTGAGCTTTGCCGACTAAAACACTTTGGAGGAGCATTGGCCATGTAGTTTTAGGCCATTTCATCATTAGTGCTACTTTTTCAAAGTGAAGGAAGTAGCTATCTACCTCTGATTCCCTGAATGGGGGGGACAAGTCTAATCACCTTGTTTACATCAAAATGACTGATATCAGCTGTACCATGACCGTTATTAAAAGTATGATTTGAATAGCGTAAACGTTCTCTTTCTGTGATCTCTCGTTCAATTTGAAGTTTGAGTTTAAGGGCTTCGATTTCTGAATTAATAACATATGCTGGGTTAGTTTCAGTACCTTGACTAGAACTGTCTTCGCTGTCTATGTCGAAAAACTGAAAGATTTTTGAGCGTAATTCGGACTTATTTTGTGCCCTGTTGCAAGCGATACTGTGACGGAAAGCCAAATCCAATAAATCAGATTTTTTAAGAGACATAATATCCTCATAGGAGGGTTTAGTAACTTCAGAATCTGCCATAGCGATAAAGAAAATATCGAAGAAAAACTAGCAGCAACCACAGACTAAACTAGAGTAATGAGGAGTATATTTCGAATATGTCGTGCAAAGGGAAAGACGCAGAACGGCTCACGGTCTATCCCGGCTGAGCCCCCACTTTCTGTTACGATCTCCCAAACCCGGTAGGTCGTAGCAGAAAAGAGGATTGGCTTCTTAATAATGCTTTATTGAGCGGCAAATGGTATGGGCCTTCTTGAGGGCCTGGAGGGCAAGTCTCGAAAGTGGCCCCTAGAAGGACCAGTTAAGCGTTCACGTTAAAGTTAGTGCGCGTGATCAGCAGCAGCAGCGAGCGGGAACGGTCGGAGTTTGAACGGGCACGCTTGAGCTCCGCGGACAGGAATTGGGAGTGATTTGGTCGGTGCGGAGGTGTGAAGATGACGGCGCGCGCGGCAAGGTCTTGTCCTTCTTTCCGCGAGGCGAGAGCAAGAGGTCTTGACCCTCTTTCCACGAGATGAGAGTGAGAGATGGCGCGGGGCCACGGCAGCTGTTTATGAATGTCATTATGAGCCTGATTTCTCTCCTACGTTGCAGAGTGACGTCACTTGTCTTCTGCGCGATCAATGTAGAGGAAGGAGGAGAGGAAAGAGAAGTCATAGTCATCACATTGAACAAATGCATCATCGCAAAAGACGGCAGTTGATGCTTAAAAATGTGGACGTGTAGTACACGTCTCCGTGATTTCCCAGAAACCCTGCCGGCGTCAAGGGTTTAATTATATAAATGCCCTTATATTAAGGCTATGTCTCACCGATTGTAGAGAACGCCATTGATGAATCCTTCTTTACAGACACTCAAATTGTAAACGATCATTGAAAAAACGATCACAAAACCTTAACGTTTGTAGTCAATCGTTTCTTCAATATAATGATGAAGGTATCTCAAAGAACCTCACCACTGATGCATTGAACTCACGATAGAAGTCTAAATGTAAAATTTTTAAGTTTATTAGTTTGTCTGGATGTTTAGAATGTGTAATAATCATGATCTATGCATGACAGAAGTCATATTAATAAATGTAAGAATGATTTCATGTGTTAATCAACATTTAGATGTAAGCATTATGTAAATGATCTAATATATAGTAACATACTCTACATTACTTGTTTTCATTTTGCTGAGCTTATATCTTTATAGCATTCATTGTCTTTCGTACATGGATGCACTGAATATTTGACTTAATTAAAAATTACGTGATATGCGACATTGGCATACTGCTCGACCGAATAATTGATAAAGAAATAGATCACAAAAAATCCGATTACGTAAGTTATCAATTGCGTCAGCATCGATTGCTGTGTTGACATAAACATATACACACCTCTGTCGTAAGGTTTTGAAATCGCCTTTTTGTTGAGACGTCGACGTGGTTCGGGATTGAGTTCAAGACTGGACGTAATCGATTCTGTATCGTCATCTACAATAAAACGTAACTTAAGAATACAATGCGCACTCCTCGTTTTCCATGAACGATACAGATCATGCTAAGTAATCTTGAGTATCAATGACGTCTGTCAGCATCGATTGTATTAGATTTAGACAGATACTTACTTTTATCATGGGGCTTTGTGATCGACTTCTTTTTCAGACGTCGACGTGATTCGGGGATGGATTCTTCACTGGAAGTGACGGACTCTGTATCGTCATCTGCAATCAGATGTTTTATGATACCAATCATGATGAATAATGTAGTATGAGACGAGAGACGTACCTGCGCCTTTTAACTTTTTGTCTACCTTGTTAATTAAATCATCCGTCCCTTCGGCATCACTGATGAAAGATTCAATTGCTTCCTCCGATCGACGCATTAATTTAGAATTGCCACGACACACAAGTCGGGCAGCGAACAATTTATTGTACATGTGAAGATACACTTTCTCGCCCTAAAAATATAACAAGGACTAAAATTTACTTATATGTGGCAAAACGACACTTGCGGACTTGAAACTACATGGATGGATTGACAGAAGCAGATTTGACCCATTCCGCGGTTTGATTTTCCCTAATTCACTGAAGGCGCGTGACAGACAACTGACTCAGTCTAGACTCAGTGTCGAGCTAAATTTCGACAATGCTTCCATGTTTTGCTATACTGTTTTTGCAGATCGGGGATCAGGTATGATTTCGATGTTTTGTAATGGAAAGGTAGACATAACTTCAGTTAAGCCGTTCCTGCTTTGAAAAACTGTAGTGATTCATGAACTTCTCGTCGCTGGTTGGGGTTAAGATCGAAGAGACTTCTGTCCGCAAGCTCATCAATGCTTATTTGCAATGGAAGTTCAAAGGAAGCTCATTGGAATGGAGCTACTTAGAAAACAAAGCCAATTCGCTTCTTCCGTCACATCAATCTTCCAAAATTTCTTCGACCACTTGATGGGTCGATAAATCGCATTAGGCACTGTTTTATGATATCTTTACTTTCAGAATCAAGGTATTGAATGTGAGTGCCATCTCGCTAGAAGATGATTCTTAACTCTGGCTTCAGGAACTTCATTCAAAAATTAATGAAAACATTTCGTGATCGAGTCATTTAGTTCTCTCTTTAATTCCTCGAAATTTTTGTCTCTTTTACGAGCTTACGAGTGCAGTTCCAGATTCACTGAAGACCTTTGTGGGAGTCATAGCATAGTAGCTCCTCAACTGGCAAACTTGGAGCCATTTTGTATCAACAAGTTGAAGCATCATCTCCTTGATTTCAAGTGCCTTGGCAGCAAGTACTCGGAAGTCGAGTCGTAAGCTCGACAGAATACTTCCACTATTAGAGTATCGCAAGAGTAGCCTACATCAATTGAATTTCCTTAGTCAGGACATAGTAAAAGCATGTTATGAAATTGGTGCATGTGATATAATGCCACCTATGTCTAGTATGACGAGCGCACCACCATCCGAACTTCTCATAGAATTTTCGACCAGTCCATGCGATATCAAATAACGTGACACCATGATTGGCTAATACGACCATTGATTGAATTTGACTGTAAAGATGTATGGGTTTCATTAATTGTAGAAAATAGTAATATTTATGAAACAAATGCTAGATGAGTAAATCGATAAAAATTCAAGCAATAGCTCATGAGCCGCTATGTCATTCAAAAAATCTTCCATCGGCATCAAAGGGTCATCGCACAGGATACGTTGTACCGTGAAGTGAACATGAAAAAATGATTAACCTTAATTTAACATGTTCCAAATATTCAGACAAGTAATACTTCAAAGAACGAATCTTGTTTTATACTGTACAAGCGAAAAAAGCGGTCAATTAATCGTTTATCCGAGGTAGCCGGTTTTCAATTAATTATTTCTGGAGCTTTGTGCTAAACGGTCGAAATAACCGGCCAATCTTAATAGAATTACAACATAGATGTGTATTATGAATATAGTGTAAGGCATGAACAGATGCTGTCATATACATATTGTCTTATCTTCATTTATTGTCTAAGATGGTTAAATAAACAATTCATCACCTTATCATACTCATAACAAATTTTTGAGAAGCCGGCCGCCAATTATCTATTTTTCAAAACTGAGGCCGGCTTTTTTGCGCGCTTTCGCGTCACTGCGGTGATATTCGCGCCGGAATCCGAACATTGCACCCCACCCCATGAATCTGACGTGGAATTTCAAATAGAGGTACACCGAACCTAATACTCTCCGAGACTCAAAGAAAGTTAACCAATCCTATAAGGGATGGATTTAAGAAATCAAGATGATAAATTTATGGATCAAATAAACCGCGAAGAAAAATATTGGACCGAAACATTTCAATTAATACATAACGGTGTTTAGTTAGGGTCGATCCTTGGACCAGGTTCTGCCAAACTATCGAACCATCACGAAAACCGGGGTTCGGCCGAACCAAACGTTCCGTGCACCCCTAATTCTGAAATATTCAATTTGTGAATCAACACCAGAATGTATTTATCATGAACTCGTATATCATGGTAGTGGTGGCATTCAACAAACGTTTGATAAAACCATGCTCCCTATCTTAAAAAATTGTTAGGGTCAATTTCGGAGCACAACCTTAGATAAGAACACATAAACAACTCGGCATCATTACATGTTTCATAAATCATACGATATCATGCCCAAAATATACATCATCTATATTTCACAGACATGAATCGTGTTTACCACTCAAGTTAACGTCAACACCTATTTCGCGACAAAATGTCGACTTATCCACTATCACGATATTTTACATCCACCTTATAACCACCACCAATACTAAAACATTTTTGGTGTATACACATGACATACTTACATAAATAGAAATACTTACATCATTGTCAAGAACATCAACTGGAAAGTTAAAGAAAATGAAAAATTGACTTCACAGATTAAGCAAAACGGATGTTACAAATGGAATCACATACAGATGGCATTACAAACTCAAATTTGAGTACTAAACGCGTAAAGTTTGTTGTAGTACTATTAACTTTAACACTGTACTACATTTGCACTTGTGACACTGCTCAGGAGTCTCCAAGATTTAGGTCCTTTTGACCTTGTGTTTGGACATTAAGTCAGAGGGCCAGTAAAACTGCTGAAAGAAACATGAATAAGCAAACGCGTGGGTGGCGAAAATTGGCATTGAAAGCTCATATTGAGAAGGCCTGGTTAAAATATCCTGGTACATAACCAGGGTTGGTAAAATACCATCCTTATTTAGCGCTCCATGTCTTTTTTAATGGATGAGGTGTTCACTGGGTTTTACCCAGAGATCGTAAATGCTGATCGAAAAAAATCGAAGAATTCCAAACAGAAAAAGGACGGACGAGATGTCATAAATTCACATTCCCAAAAAAATTGAAAATATCATGAGCTGTGAATTGATAGATGAAGCCAGTAGACCCTTATCAGCTGTTTCGATAGCTTTCTTTTATGTTCTAATACGACTAACAGTTTCTTTCCTCATTGTGTTTCTCAGACATGTGATCAGATGTAAAGGGGGGAGCGGATGACGGAAAATGCAAGTAGTAAGTAAAACTCCACTTCTGGACCGCGCAAGATGGCCGCCATCGCTGACGTCCCCCCCCCCTCTGGAACGGCAGAGTGTCGTGGTCGGCCGCCGTGGTGCTTCGGGTCTGAGTCCCCCCCCTCTGGAACGGCAGAGGATGTAGTCTGTCGTGGTGTGCCGGCCAGGTGGGTCCACGTTCACAAACTGTTCGCTGACTCCCCCCCCCTCTGCAACGACAGAGTGTGAGACTCGGGTGAGTTGGTCCGACCGCCTGGTTGACGTGGGCGACCGTCCAGGTTGACGTGGGCGACCGTCTAGGTTGACGTGGGCGACCGTCTAGGTTGTCGTGGATGGCGAAATGGCTGCCAGATTCGGATTCAGCGTAAAATTCTGCATCGGTAGGGTGAGTTTCAAGGCAATCGGCGAGAAAAAATTTTTCTTCAAAATTTTAACAGAGTTAGAATTTGGGACGTTTTGGTGTGTAGCGCCCAAACGAAGCATCGGATGAGAAAACGGAGGCCAGATTCGGATTCCGCGTGAAATTCTGCATCGGTATGGTGAGTTTCAAGTCAATCGGAGAGAAAAAATTTTCGCTGACGTCCCCCCCCCTCTGGACAGCTCGCTTCGATTTTGGCTTCTAGTGGACGGATTTTGTCGTGCGATAGCTCGTTTGAAAGCTAAGAGTGAGACAAATTCAGTGAAAGAATCGGCTTGTTCCTATCTGTCTTTGTTCAAAAGTTAGAGTGGTTACAAGATTTTAGGTCGGAGCTCGCTTACCTGAAAAAATCCTAAGTGTCAGAGTGACTTTGTATGGGTAAAATTTTGAAAATTTTCCAAAGTGTGGAATTTCGACCTGGGACCGTCACCAAAACATTTTTCATCAAATTTTGAAATTTCGCTGACGTCCCCCCCCCTCTGGACAGCTTGCTTCGATTTTGGCTTCCAGTGGACGGATTTTGTCGTGCCATAGCTCGTTTGAAAGCTAAGAGTGAGACAAATTCACTGAAAGAAACGGCTTGTTCATATCAGTCTTCATTCAAAAGTTAGAGCGGTTACAAGATTTTAGGTCGGAGCTCGCTCACCTGAAAAAATCCTAAGTGTCAGAGTGGCTTTGTATGGGTAAAATTTTGAAAATTTTCCAAAGTGTGGAATTTCGACCTGGGACCGTCACCAAAACATTTTTCATCAAATTTTGAAATTTCGCTGACGTCGCCCCCCCTCTGGACAGCTTGCTTCGATTTTGGCTTCCAGTGGATGGATTTTGTCGTGCCATAGCTCGTTTGAAAGCTAAGAGTGAGACAAATTCACTGAAAGAAACGGCTTGTTCATATCAGTCTTCATTCAAAAGTTAGAGCGGTTACAAGATTTTAGGTCGGAGCTCGCTCACCTGAAAAAATCCTAAGTGTCAGAGTGGCTTTGTATGGGTAAAATTTTGAAAATTTTCGAAAGTGTGGAATTTCGACCTGGGACCGTCACCAAAACATTTTTCATCAAATTTTGAAATTTCGCTGACGTCCCCCCCCTCTGGACAGCTTGCTTCGATTTTGGCTTCCAGTGGACGGATTTTGTCGTGCCATAGCTCGTTTGAAAGCTAAGAGTGAGACAAATTCACTGAAAGAAACGGCTTGTTCCTATCTGTCTTCGTTCAAAAGTTAGAGTGGTTACAAGATTTTAGGTCGGAGCTCGCTCACCTGAAAAAATCATAAGTGTCAGGGTGGCTTTGTATGGGTAAAATTTTGAAAATTTTCCAAAGTGTGGAATTTCGACCTGGGACCGTCACCAAAACATTTTTCATCAAATTTTGAAATTTCGCTGACGTCCCCCCCCCTCTGGACAGCTTGCTTCGATTTTGGCTTCCAGTGGACGGATTTTGTCGTGCCATAGCTCGTTTGAAAGCTAAGAGTGAGACAAATTCACTGAAAGAAACGGCTTGTTCATATCAGTCTTCATTCAAAAGTTAGAGCGGTTACAAGATTTTAGGTCGGAGCTCGCTCACCTGAAAAAATCCTAAGTGTCAGAGTGGCTTTGTATGGGTAAAATTTTGAAAATTTTCCAAAGTGTGGAATTTCGACCTTGGACCGTCACCAAAACATTTTTCATCAAATTTTGAAATTTCGCTGACGTCGCCCCCCCTCTGGACAGCTTGCTTCGATTTTGGCTTCCAGTGGATGGATTTTGTCGTGCCATAGCTCGTTTGAAAGCTAAGAGTGAGACAAATTCACTGAAAGAAACGGCTTGTTCATATCTGTCTTCATTCAAAAGTTAGAGCGGTTACAAGATTTTAGGTCGGAGCTCGCTCACCTGAAAAAATCCTAAGTGTCAGAGTGGCTTTGTATGGGTAAAATTTTGAAAATTTTCCAAAGTGTGGAATTTCGACCTGGGACCGTCACCAAAACATTTTTCATCAAATTTTGAAATTTCGCTGACGGCCCCCCCCCCTCTGGACAGCTTGCTTCGATTTTGGCTTCCAGTGGACGGATTTTGTCGTGCCATAGCTCGTTTGAAAGCTAAGAGTGAGACAAATTCACTGAAAGAAACGGCTTGTTCATATCTGTCTTCATTCAAAAGTTAGAGCGGTTACAAGATTTTAGGTCGGAGCTCGCTCACCTGAAAAAATCCTAAGTGTCAGAGTGGCTTTGTATGGGTAAAATTTTGAAAATTTTCCAAAGTGTGGAATTTCGACCTGGGACCGTCACCAAAACATTTTTCATCAAATTTTGAAATTTCGCTGACGTCCCCCCCCTCTGGACAGCTTGCTTCGATTTTGGCTTCCAGTGGACGGATTTTGTCGTGCCATAGCTCGTTTGAAAGCTAAGAGTGAGACAAATTCACTGAAAGAAACGGCTTGTTCATATCTGTCTTCATTCAAAAGTTAGAGCGGTTACAAGATTTTAGGTCGGAGCTCGCTCACCTGAAAAAATCCTAAGTGTCAGAGTGGCTTTGTATGGGTAAAATTTTGAAAATTTTCCAAAGTGTGGAATTTCGACCTGGGACCGTCACCAAAACATTTTTCATCAAATTTCTCTGAACGAGGGGGGGAGGGGGGGAGTCAGTGAAATTTGATGAAAAATGTTTTGGTGTCGATCCCAGGTCGAAATTCGGAAGTTTTAAATTTTTCAAAATTTTCACCACACTGGAGCTCTCACACTTAGGAATTTTTTCACTTGTGGCATGTTACATGGACATGTGCTGACGGACCAACTTCCGTGGTCATATGAGAATGGTTCAGGTGTCATATGATAGAGAATGATGAGACGAATCGTTTGCAACAAACCGCATGTCGCTACGATGAATACTTTCGGAGATAGAGCCATTTTAAGTTTTCTTCCGAGCATATATAAACCCCCGACAACGTAAGTCTGATCACTTCATCGAAAGACGAGGTAAGCGACGGTCGTCGCTCTGAGCTCCCGATATCGGGTGTTTCAAAGGACTCTATCTTTTGAAGTAGGCAAGCTATCTTCTTACTTCAAAGTTTGTATGATAGAGTTTGATAGTGTCTTTACTACTGATAAATTTTTTAAAAGTAGTATGAGTAGTAAAATGCGGATTTTTTTAAAAATTCTAAATTTTCACTTTTTTCAAAGTTTTAACATATAGACTAAGGTTTTCAAGTATCCTGAGTTCAAATCTAATATCAGATTTGAAATTTAACTAAGTCTAAGGCAGCTTTGAGGGGTTAGATCCCAGCTACTGATCACTACCTTTGACTCGGCGTTCCTGTTACCACTTCGGGGCAGTGACAATGATGTCTTCAGCTGTAAAGAGCGGGTATCGGGGAAGATCTCTCACTTCCCTAGTGATCAGTACAAGGCCTTCGGGCTGTCGACGGGATCCAGTGCCACTCACTACACTCTTTAGGAATATGACTGTACTACATGATTCCAAACTTATACAAATTTCATTATCTTACAGCTAACGATAAAACAGGCATGGCAAACGATAAAAACAGAAAGTACCATATCAAAATGTGTGTGTGCGGTCGTATAAATCGCAGTGCGGACGCCAAGGCTCATGTCAAGAAGGCGGGCACGGCCACATGATTATCTTGAATAGGGTTGCGTGCGTGAAGTGTAGAGTGCTGAAGGGTGATGAGGATGAGGCGCGTTTTTACAGAGTGCATGCTGACTGTAGTGGTGGTTTAGTGACTGATTTGAGATTTACGCAGTTGATTGTGGAAGAGAGGGAGCGAATGTTGGCGATCGAGCGAGAGGGTAAGGCTGAGAATGTTGTTGAGAATGTTGTTGAGAATGATGAGTTGGCGAGAGCGGTTGCGTCGTTGGAGGGTGAGATTGGGCGCAAGAGAGTGCTTGAGAGTGATGATGAGGATAATGTGGATTTAGATAGGGAGCGTGTGAGGAAGCGTGTGAGGAAGTTGAGCTCTTCGTCGTCGGAGGTGTCAGACATTGTCATCACCGACCCCCCGAAGAGCTCATCTTCCCCAAAAGTGAAGAGTGGTGGGATTCGTGTGCAGTCGGCGAGGTGGTTGAAGGATGAAGAGAAGAGGCATGTTTCGCAGCAGATGGCGCATGATTTGTTGGTGAATAAGTATGAGAGTTTGAAGAAAGTGAAGGATGAAGTTGTGAAGGAGTTGGATGAGTTAAAAAAGAAGGAACTGAAGTCGAAGGAGGTGGCGGATGAAAACATTAGAATGAGGCGTTGTGTGACTGATTTGAAGAATAAGACGCGTGAGTTGGAAGAGAAGAATGATGAGTGTGAGAAGAGGGCGAGTGCTGCGGAGAGAAGAATGAGAGATGCAGAAGCGAAGTTTGAGGAGATGATGAAGGAGATGAGTGTGTTGAGAGCGAGGAATGTTGAGTTGGAGAGGACTGTGGCTCGGCGGGGTGATGAGAGGCAGGCGTATGAGAAGTTGGAGCGCATGAGGGATGAGTGGGAACGTGTGAATGAGGATCGTTTGTTTGAATTTCACATCCCTATTCGGGATAATCATTTGGCCGGCGAAGTATTGGTAAATCAAAGCCTCGACGAATCAATAATATGTTATAACGGCCATCCGACCAAGAAATGTCTGCATGCCAGCCTAAGAATGCGCGGTCACTTACATAAATTCTCGATTCGGAAGCGCGCGAGACTGCCAAAGGATGGCTAACTTGGTAAGTGAAAAGTAAATAAGATAGTATATCCTATTCTAATACATATCATTTTCATTGCAGATCTTTGCCCGCCTTCACCACTCCATCACGACACTCCCGAGAACGAACATCGGCTCTCTTAAGGTCCACCTAGGGGCAAGACATGATAGAACCTCCACGCGGTTTGCCCTGGGCAGTCTTCGGACTGGCGAATACTATCATTAAGTTGAATCTGCTACCAGTCAACTTGAACGTTGCGTCGCGTTAGAGGGGTATATAAACCACTGCCTCTCATTTCATTTCATTTCAATCATGCAGACGCCGAACAGTCAAGTCAGCTCTCCTCGCGGACCGCAGTTAAGGCCGCGAAATTTATTTGAGGAGTTTGTCAGGCTAGAGGAGCAAGACAGAGTTTTTTAATAATCTTGCTCGGATTGGCAATCCGATGACAGCAACTGCTGTCAATCCAACGGAATGGCGCTACATTCCACTTTTTAGCCATGTACCAGTTAGTGTGGAAGTCGACAGTGCTACCAAAGAGAGAGTCAAAGACTCTCTCAGCAGAATTGGTAGGGTGTAAGATGACGTTAGTCCCGAGAATGAACCATCGGCTCTCTTAAGGGCCACCATGGGGCAAGACATGATAGAACCTCCTCGCGGTTTGTCCTGGGCAGTCTTCGGACTGGCGAATACTATCATTAAGTTGAATCTGCTATCAGTCAACTTGAACGTTGCAAATGAAGTTCGGTGTAATACTTCCTTTCGACGGGCGTTCCTGTAAAGGGCGGCGGTGAAACCCGTAGCTATGTATACCGCAAGGGACATTCGGCAATGGTCAATCTTGTTAAACCTCTCTGCGTCATGTTTGCAAGTGATTGCCTCTGTCTCAACGTAGTATGCATTCGCGCCAGGGCGACATTTAGCCAACTGTCGAAGGTTGCCTAAAACTTTCCATTGCATACGTTATGAGAGCCATGAGTTCTACCTGTCTCTATCAATGAGACGAATTGATGAATGGAATGAAATGGGAGGACACTCACGCGCCACACGCAACATAACACACTTCTCTCTTCCGTAGTCTAACAAGCTCTTTACACATGGATCGCAGTCGATTGCTATCCCTGAAGCATTCTGATTCGCTGTTGAGCAATTCATTGTTGAAAACCCTATATAAGCCAGAAGATTGTAGCGCTTCTCATTCAATTTGAAGTCACGATGGAAGCGACATCTGCCGACAACATTCCCGTCTTCATCGATGAAGACAACGCCATTCCCGAGTTCGTCATCCTCGACGAGTGGGATGAGGAGGATGAGAAGAAGGGGAAGATCAAGAGGATCGTTTGGACGGATGAGGTGTGGACTCCAAATACCACCCGCATCCGAAAGGTGCCAGATGCACCACCACGGCTTAGGCGGCACAGGGTTTATGACAACCTAACTGTCATACCTATTGACTATTCAAGCCAATAGTCAACTTAATTGTCACCGAGAACGAACCATCGGCTCTCTTAAGGGCCACCATGGGGCAAGACATGATAGAACCTCCTCGCGGTTTGCCCTGGGCAGTCTTCGGACTGGCGAATACTATCATTAAGTTGAATCTGCTATCAGTCAACTTGAACGTTGCAAATGAAGTTCGGTGTAATACTTCCTTTCGGCGGGCGTTCCTGTAAAGGGCGGCGGTGAAACCCGTAGCTATGTATACCGCAAGGGACATTCGGCAATGGTCAATCTTGTTAAACCTCTCTGCGTCATGTTTGCAAGTGATTGCCTCTGTCTCAACGTAGTATGCATTCGCGCCAGGGCGACATTTAGCCAACTGTCTAAGGTTGCCTAAAACTTTCCATTGCATACGTTATGAGAGCCATGAGTTCTACCTGTCTCTATCAATGAGACGAATTGATGAATGGAATGAAATGGGAGGACACTCACGCGCCACACGCAACATAACACACTTCTCTCTTCCGTAGTCTAACAAGCTCTTTACACATGGATTGCAGTCGATTGCTATCCCTGTATCAGAAGTGTAAGCTATCTTAATTTTATTTGACACTATTTCATCTATCATCATCGTCCATATGAAATGTTTTAAGATTTACAATTTAGACTAAGCGTTCTACTATTTGTAAATGAAAGATATAGTTTCACCAGTTTACAAGTTAAAAAATAAAGTTTCAATGGTGTATACGTTAGAAATAAAGTTTTAGCTGTTTGTATATCAAAATAAAGTTTCAATGGTGTATACGTTAGAAATAAAGTTTTAGCTGTTTGTATATCAAAATAAAGTTTCAAGAGTTTACAAGTTAGAAATTACGTTTCAATAGTGTATGCTTTAGAAATAATGTTTTAGCTGTTTGTATATCAAAAT
>CAJQUW010006602.1:0-35660 GCA_907163375.1 Prostheceraeus crozeri | reverse complement strand
TAGCAGCCGGGTGTAGTGCTGGCTTGCCTGGTTGGGGTGATTGCGTGGGGTCGTCTGACCACTTGAGTCTTCTTCTTCATTTGGGTGCTTAAGTTGGGGATTGGGGGGTGAGTACGGATGCCTTGATTTTGTGGGTTCTTTTAGGTTGTGGGATTTGGTGGTGATGCGGAGTTAGATAGCTAGGATGCGGGGCTGGCTCTGAGTGGTGTTTATTTCACGTTGCGCTGGAGGCTCTCTACTGCCATGAGGTTTGACCTCTTTGCGACCTGTTTTGTCTCTTTCAGTAGGATTTAGTGGATTGGCTTTATGGTTGTATGTATGCACTAGTTCGTTGGTGGTGTGCTTAGGTTAGGTTTGGTTGCTGCTATGATGTTGTTGGATGGGTCGCGGCGGCGGGGGGGTTGGGGGTTGTGTTTCGGTCGGCCCGTTGGGCTGGATTCCGGTCCTGGGGGAGGGGATGTGCATTCAGTTGGTGTGGTCAGTTGGCGGAGGACATTTTGGTGGTGGGGAGGGGGAGGTTGTTGCGCTGGGAGTACTTGGAATGGCGTATGGGTGGTCGGTCTTCGTCGTTTGGAATTTTTCATTTGATAAACTTGTGTTTGCTGTGTCTTTATTCTTCTCTTGTTGGTGTTGTTGTTTTATGTTGCGAGATTCGTGTGTTAATCCGGTGTTTTTGTCCTTGTTCTGTGCTTGGGTGCACGCCAATCGGAGGGGTTTTGTTTCCGTTATGTGGTATGATAACTTTTAGGTTGGTGGCGTACAGTGTTCGCTTGGCTTTGGGGGTGATCTGCTTGATAGTTCTGCTTTGTAATGAGGGTTGATTTCATTCCTTCGTGCGTACGGTTGTTTGTTTATGTGACTTCCGCGGTGGTAGCCATTAGAGGTCCTTTGCTCGATGTTTCGCGTATTGGGCTGTTTTTCCGGGTATTTACGCGTGTCTACATGGATTGTATTACTGTCTCAGGGGGTGTGTGGTGCTTTGTGTTTATGTTTATGTAGTTTGGCTATTACGGTAGCTCTGTTAGGTTTGTGATGTTTGCGGTCTCGTAGTGTGGTGATGATTATTTGTGTTCTGGGTTTGTGCGGTGTTAGTGCTACGTGCCTTTGAGTTGGGTGGTGCGCGTCTTTTTGATTTGGGTAGTAGAAGTTCAGTATATTTTGGGGTTTGGTCTGTCATCGGCAATTATTTGGGGGTTTCTTAGCGGATGGGTATGTGCTGTTGTGGAGATTCTTTTGTATCGGCGGCCTCGTTTGAGGTTCTCGCGGATAGTTATCTCGGTTGGGGGGTATCTGGGGGAGTTGATGGTGGGGCGGGGCGTGTGGGAGATCCTCCGGGCAGTGGGCCCGGCTTGGACGAGCGGGGGAGGTTGAGGTTATGGGGGGGGCGGTGGAGGGTCCGGGGGTATATTAAGTGAGGGGTATGTGGTTGTTTGTGTTGCGTGGGTTTTGGACGCTGTAGGTTTCCTAGAATGGGGCGGTGTGGCTCTGGGGTACGGGGGGGTTCTTTGAGTGCCGGATGTGGGGGTCGCGGTGGTGGGGTGTGGGGGCTTTATGGTGGGGGTGGGCTAGTGGGGTCGTGGGTGGCGTGGGGGTAGTCGCTCGGGATCCGGGTCGGGCGTCGGGGGTGTGGTGTGCGTTTTGGCGGGGGCGGGGCCTCCGGCGGTGGTGCATTCGGTTTTTTAAATGTGTGTTGTGTAGACTGGATGTTGTATGGTCCTGTGCTTGTGTTTGTTGTAGTGTTGGTGGGGGTTGGCGGGCTGTGCGGACGGGTGACGTGGAGTCTGTAGTGGGAGGACCCGTGGTGGTGGTGTTGCAGCGTTCAGGCGGGAGAAGGGGGGTGGGGTGGGGAGGGGAGGGGGGAGGCAGGAGGTGGTTTTGGTGGGAAAGTATGGTGTCTGAGGGTAGTACTTGGGGCGGGGGAGGGAGGGCGCGCAGCGGTGGTGGGGGCGCTCGTTGAGGGGTACTGGGGTGTTGCGCTGGTGCTTGATTGGCTGGGGATAGGTGTGGGGGGGGGTCCTGGGGGGGAGCCTCGGGGTTGTGGGGGTTAGGGAGTGGTGTACTTGGTGTTGTTGTGTGATTTAGGGCGTTACGCGGGGGTGTTGTTCGATTTGTCCTTTAAATTTTGGATGGCTGGGTATACCAGCTTAGCTTTCGTGTGTGGGGGGGGTTAGTTGGCTCGTCACGTTCTCTTGTGTCGTCGCGCCATTGATAATAATACTCCAACAGTAGGCGACCATGCTTGAATACGCGCCTTGGATATTTCAGCAAAGTCTCATCAATCAATTTCCTACTTTGAGCCACACTCATGAATACAATGTGGCAGACAAGCTCGTTGTGGGGGAGGGTGTGGGCATACACCAATGGTTGAATGTAGGTCGTAAGCATATCATCATTCATCATGAGTTGGAAGCCTATCACTGAAGGCAGCTCGACATACGTCCTTAGAGTCACCTAAACAATGTCCTCCATGCTCTGGGAAACTACCTGCGCCATCGGCTAAATCGCTCCTCTCGTCGTCAAAAGAATGTACATAGCTCATGCACTCCAACTCTCTCAGTGCTGTAGGCGCATTTTATGCCACCCACCCCTACGCTCCTCTGGTGTTAACTTTCGTCTAGCAAAAGTCGTCATGAAATTTCAACGACGGAGTAAAAGTTTGAGATGATACACTCCTGGCAAACTAACTCATGAAGTAGCTTTGCTGTGATACATTTCTATCTGTAAACATATGGTAATGTTAAAGTGAATCTAAAACTTTTCAGCTTATTAATTGTTCATCGTTGCATCAACGCTTTAACTCGTGAACAGTTATAATTTTATTTTAATTTACACTTAGTCTAACTTGTAAACTAGTAAATCTTGCGATCTTATTTTTACAAACAGTTATACTTTTATTTCTAACATACACACTATTGAATCTTTATTTCTAACTTGTAAACTCTTGAAACTTTATTTTGATATACAAACAGCTAAAACTTTATTTCTAACGCATACACTATTGAAACGTTATTTCTAACTTGTAAACTCTTGAAACTTTATTTTGATATACAAACAGCTAAAACTTTATTTCTAACGTATACACCATTGAAACTTTATTTTTTAACTTGTAAACTCTTGAAACTTTATTTTGATATACAAACAGCTAAAACTTTATTTCTAACGTATACACCATTGAAACTTTATTTTTTAACTTGTAAACTCTTGAAACTTTGTTTTTGATATACAAACAGCTAAAACTTTATTTCTAACGTACACACTATTGAAAATATATATTTATATATTGTGAACTATATCTTTCATTTACAAATAGTAGAACGCTTAGTCTAACTTGCAAATCTTATAACATTTCATATGGGTGATGATGGTAGATGAAATAGTGTTAGATAAAATTAAGATAGCTTACACTTCTGATACAGGGATAGCAATCGACTGCGATCCATGTGTAAAGAGCTTGTTAGACTACGGAAGAGAGAAGTGTGTTATGTTGCGTGTGGCGCGTGAGTGTCCTCCCATTTCATTCCATTCATCAATTCGTCTCATTGATAGAGACAGGTAGAACTCATGGTTCTCATAACGTATGCAATGGAAAGTTTTAGGCAACCTTCGACAGTTGGCTAAATGTCGCCCTGGCGCGAATGCATACTACGTTGAGACAGAGGCAATCACTTGCAAACATGACGCAGAGAGGTTTAACAAGATTGACCATTGCCGAATGTCCCTTGCGGTATACATAGCTACGGGTTTCACCGCCGCCCTTTACAGGAACGCCCGTCGAAAGGAAGTATTACACCGAACTTCATTTGCGACGTTCAAGTTGACTGATAGCAGATTCAACTTAATGATAGTATTCGCCAGTCCGAAGACTGCCCAGGGCAAACCGCGAGGAGGTTCTATCATGTCTTGCCCCATGGTGGCCCTTAAGAGAGCCGATGGTTCGTTCTCGGGGTGTGTGGTAGGGACTCAGGCTTGTTGTTTCGACTGCGGCTCCGGCAACGGGGCGGGTGGTCGCTTCTCTTGGATGTCTGTAAAGAAAGAAGTAGTGAGTTATCATCTTACATATCAATTTAGTCATTTTTACTTACAGATCTTCTCGGACGCTTCCTCATAAAGGAAATTCGAGATCGGATCACGATGATCGAAGGTGAAGTGTAGACACTCCACCCCTTTCTTCACCCGAGAGTAGCATTTCTCCCCTCTTCCACGCTCGTACAAGAGAGGAGTTTCTGCTACTCTCCCCTTTCTAATAGGGATGTGCAGACGACTGGAACGCACCCTTCGATCGCGATCCACCAGCTGCGCCGAACGGTGCAGCTCGTGGTTCGTCTCGACAACCTTAGCCATCTGCACACGGAGTCTCTCCACTTCCTCCTTCAACCTTCGTATCTCCTTCTCCCTACTTTCCCTCTCTGCTAGCAAAGCCTCTTCTCTGGCTTTCCCCTCGAGAGTCTTGAGCCTCTCCTGCTCCAACTCGCCATCCCGCTCGCTTAATCTCTCCTTCACCTTCTTCATCTCTCCGGCCACGTTCTTTAGGTCCTCATACTTTGCCTTGTATGAGAAGGCCTCCTCCTTCAACTTCTCCGCCTCTTTCTTTAATCTATCCCGTTCGGCGATCACCGGCGGGCGCTTGACAAAATTGCGACATTGTGTTGCAATTCCACTTGCAGTTACGGCTGTAGGGGTCTCGCGATCGAGGTCGACGTCCTTGATAAGTTGCGACTGTAGCTCTCCCTCCTCCTCCTCACTATCGCTGCTGGTCAGCGAACTCTCGCTACTAAGCGAGGATACAGCGGCAATCGCTTCAATGGCGGATTGTAGCTCAGTGGCCTCAGTGGTGAAGAGTGAACTCCGTTCTTGCTGGTTGGCAGATTGTAGCTCCAAAGAACGGAGCTCAGTGGCGAAGAGTGAACTCCGTTCTTCTTCGCCTACTTCGCCTGTTTGACACTCGCTGTGTTGTGAGTGCCAATCCTCCAGCCGCTCACTTAAGCGACTGACTTTGTGGACTCCGCAATAGTAGCGAGCGACCCCTATCTGTTTCTTGTTAGTACAAGCGTGCTTTTTGAAGGCGTCAGCTCGGAATACCTTCCGGCATTGACACAGTTTGAAACTGGTCTTCATATTATTGTATTTCGGCATTTCTGAAGCGAAAAACGGAAAACAATGATTTTTACACTTAGTGAGGAATGATAGATTTGAGTGTAGTGAGTGGCACTCGATCCCGTCGACAGCCCGAAGGCCTTGTACTGATCACTAGGGAAGTGAGAGATCTTCCCCGATACCCGCTATTTACAGCTGAAGACATCATTGTCACTGCCCCGAAGTGGTAACAGCAACGCCGAGTCAAAGGTAGTGAACAGTAGCTGGGATCTAACCCCTCAAAGCTGCCTTAGACTTAGTTAAATTTGAAACATGATATCAGATTTGAACTTAGCATACTTGAAAACCTTGAGGAAACATCCCAAGTTATTGCTTTGATCAGCTTGATAGCAAGCCGTAGAGTGCTTGATTCACCAGCGTTTTGCAATGGAGATGTTTAGAGGCCACCCATGACAAGATAGCTAAGACTCAACCGATTGGCGTTCAAAGTGCTACGTTGAGAGCTGTGTCAAATGCCCAACATGAGTTGCCCCAGCGGTTACGGTCTCAAATATGACACATTCCCTTGCCACACTTATCACTACGGCATCGTCCGCCGTCCCGAAGGAACACCCTGTCAGTGGAATATTACAGCAAAACTCTCCGTGTCTTGCTCGCTTTCAGTGAAAAGCCGCTTATAGCATGAGAAGACTGGCTCAGACATCATTAAAAATGCTTTCATTGACTTCAGCAGGGTCGAAAACCCCAGAAAACCTCCAAAAATAGTGAATTTAAAATTTTCAACTTTTTAGCACTACTTATGAAATTTTATAAGTAGTTTATCACTTAGGGCAGGTCAATAGCGACCGAACCTTTTTTGAATCAAGTCAAACGGACTTGTAGAAGCAAAGTTACAAGCCTTTAAAGTTTTGGAGTCTTTTATGGCCTGGAGACGAAGGCCATCTCCTGGCGAACCTCTAAGTCTGACGCCTTAGCTGATATCAGCAATGAAATTTTCTAAGTCGGTTTCTTACAGAAACTCGGGATTTGGAATGTCCGAAGCTATCATCGGAGCTCAGAGAGACGACTTACCGTTGGCAATCTCTCGTCTGAATGACAAGTCTCTGTCGGTTCCCAGCTTATATAGTGTGTGGCGATCAGCTGATGACGTAACACCCATCATCCAAACACTAAAAATCCCGTCTATCTCCGGTTCTAGTGCTCCGATTGAGCTGGAAATACACCATTTCCATGTAGAATTTGACGCTAAATCCGAATCTGGCCTCCGTTTTCCCATCCGATGCTTCGTTTTGGCTCTACAGTAGGCAGCCATCGCAAAAATTCTAACTCTGTCGTTTTTCCGAAAAATGTTGAAAATTTTTCTCGCCGATTGACTTTAAAACTCTCCGATTGACTTGAAACTCACCATACAGATAAAGAATTTCACGCTGATTCCAAATCTGAAATCCGTTTTCCCATCCGAGCCTTCGTTTTGAAGCTACAGCCCAAAACGTCCCAAATTCTAACTCTGTCGTTTTTCGCCAATGTCCCAAAATCTTAAATGGCGTCTCACATCTAAATGAAGACAGATAGGAACAAGCCGATTCTTTCACTGAATTTGTCTCACTCTTAGCTTTCAAACGAGCTATCGCACGACAAAATCCGTCCACTGGAAGCCAAAATCGAAGCAAGCTGTCCAGAGGGGGGGGGAGTCAGCGAAAATTTTTTCTCTCCGATTGAGCTGGAAATATACCATTTCCATGTAGAATTTGACGCTGAATCCGAATCTGGCCTCCGTTTTCCCATCCGATGCTTCGTTTTGGCTGTACAGTAGGCAGCCATCGCAAAAATTCTAACTCTGTCATTTTTTCGAAAAATGTTGAAAATTTTTTCTCGCCGATTGCCTTGAAACTCACCATACAGATAAAGAATTTCACGCTGATTCCAAATCTGAAATCCGTTTTCCCATCCGAGCCTTCGTTTTGAAGCTACAGCCCAAAACGTCCCAAATTCTAACTCTGTCGTTTTTCGCCAATGTCCCAAAATCTTAAATGGCGTCTCACATCTAAATGAAGACAGATAGGAACAAGCCGATTCTTTCACTGAATTTGTCTCACTCTTAGCTTTCAAACGAGCTATCGCACGACAAAATCCGTCCACTGGAAGCCAAAATCGAAGCAAGCTGTCCAGAGGGGGGGGGGAGTCAGCGAAAATTTTTTCTCTCCGATTGAGCTGGAAATATACCATTTCCATGTAGAATTTGACGCTAAATCCGAATCTGGCCTCCGTTTTCCCATCCGATGCTTCGTTTTGGCTGTACAGTAGGCAGCCATCGCAAAAATTCTAACTCTGTCATTTTTTCGAAAAATGTTGAAAATTTTTTCTCGCCGATTGCCTTGAAACTCACCATACAGATAAAGAATTTCACGCTGATTCCAAATCTGAAATCCGTTTTCCCATCCGAGCCTTCGTTTTGAAGCTACAGCCCAAAACGTCCCAAATTCTAACTCTGTCGTTTTTCGCCAATGTCCCAAAATCTTAAATGGCGTCTCACATCTAAATGAAGACAGATAGGAACAAGCCGATTCTTTCACTGAATTTGTCTCACTCTTAGCTTTCAAACGAGCTATCGCACGACAAAATCCGTCCACTGGAAGCCAAAATCGAAGCAAGCTGTCCAGAGGGGGGGGGAGTCAGCGAAAATTTTTTCTCTCCGATTGAGCTGGAAATATACCATTTCCATGTAGAATTTGACGCTAAATCCGAATCTGGCCTCCGTTTTCCCATCCGATGCTTCGTTTTGGCTGTACAGTAGGCAGCCATCGCAAAAATTCTAACTCTGTCATTTTTTCGAAAAATGTTGAAAATTTTTTCTCGCCGATTGCCTTGAAACTCACCATACAGATAAAGAATTTCACGCTGATTCCAAATCTGAAATCCGTTTTCCCATCCGAGCCTTCGTTTTGAAGCTACAGCCCAAAACGTCCCAAATTCTAACTCTGTCGTTTTTCGCCAATGTCCCAAAATCTTAAATGGCGTCTCACATCTAAATGAAGACAGATAGGAACAAGCCGATTCTTTCACTGAATTTTTCTCACTCTTAGCTTTCAAACGAGCTATCGCACGACAAAATCCGTCCACTGGAAGCCAAAATCGAAGCAAGCTGTCCAGAGGGGGGGGGGAGTCAGCGAAAATTTTTTCTCTCCGATTGAGCTGGAAATATACCATTTCCATGTAGAATTTGACGCTGAATCCGAATCTGGCCTCCGTTTTCCCATCCGATGCTTCGTTTTGGCTGTACAGTAGGCAGCCATCGCAAAAATTCTAACTCTGTCATTTTTTCGAAAAATGTTGAAAATTTTTTCTCGCCGATTGCCTTGAAACTCACCATACAGATAAAGAATTTCACGCTGATTCCAAATCTGAAATCCGTTTTCCCATCCGAGCCTTCGTTTTGAAGCTACAGCCCAAAACGTCCCAAATTCTAACTCTGTCGTTTTTCGCCAATGTCCCAAAATCTTAAATGGCGTCTCACATCTAAACGAAGACAGATAGGAACAAGCCGATTCTTTCACTGAATTTTCTCACTCTTAGCTTTCAAACGAGCTATGGCACGACAAAATCCGTCCACTGGAAGCCAAAATCGAAGCAAGCTGTCCAGAGGGGGGGGGACGTCAGCGAAAATTTTTCTCTCCGATGGCGTTCAAATTCACCATACCGATGCAGAATTTCATGCTGAATCCGAATCTGGCCTCCGTTTTCTCATCCGATGGTTCGTTTGGGCGCTACACACCAAAACGTCCCAAATTCTAACTCTGTCGTTTTTTCGAAAAATGTTGAAAATTTTTTCTCACCGATTGCCTTGAAACTCACCCTACCGATGCAGAATTTCACGCTGAACACGAATCCGACCTCCGTTTTCTCATCCGACCACTCCTTCCACTCGAAACAACCCATTTTACAACCCAACATTCAGCAGATTGCACCAAAAACATCACACACTATAGCCTCAAGACTAATCCTGGCGGTCGCCCAAGTCCACCACGACACTCTATCGTTCCAGAGGGGGGGGGACTCAGACACGAAGCACCACGGCGGCCGACCACGACACTCTGCCGTTCCAGAGGGGGGGGAGGGGAGGGGAGGGGGAGGGGAGGGGAGGGGGAGGGGAGGGGGAGTCAGCGATGGCGGCCATCTTGCGCTATCTGGTGTTTGTCACTTCCTTACTACTCGGAGCCTTTCTTCCATATGGCCGAGTTGTCATTTACCACTTTCATTCTTTTCCGTGCTGAGTGTTTAGCAAGAATGCAGAGTGTACCTATTTTAAAAGTCTTAGGTTTGACCCGACCAAGATTTGAACCAAGGTCTCCCGGACGCAGAGCGAACACTCTACCACAAGGCCACAGGGCCGGTTCCTAAAGATAAAACTGGCATTTTGTTACCGAATCCATCTTATCAGCTAGTACATACATGTGCATGTATCAAATATAGTCAAAAGTCACTAACCTTACAACTAAACCACCAACAAAAATTTTACAACAAAAATTCTTGTTATTCCATGTCATTTAAGACATGATCCGTTCCAGTTGATAACAGGCGCTGACAGGAAGGTCACAACAAAAGGAAATAAACCAATCAGCAATTGACAGAAAGAAGAAGTTTTCATCAAAAGAAAACAAGTAATAATTACGGATCGAAAGAGAAAAAGTGGATGATGCAGAAATTCAGCGGTGTGGAAATATTAACTTGTAAAGATGCAACAATCATATACATGAAAACATTGAGCATGATGTCTCTGAGTATGATCAAGTATGATGTTCTCTTTCCATTGACTCCTCCTGCTCCTCACGCTGCTGTCTTGCTTGGTTTTCCATTAATATTGCAGTGATATTTCCCATCAATTCTCTCTGTCTCGGAATGCATCGAGCTTGAGGGTATAGGTCCACCCCAAATTTCCCGGCACCTGGAGGAACTGAAGTCGATCAGTGGCGGCGACTGCACAAGCAACAAAATTTTTGCATCTGTTTGCAGGAAATTGCAGGAATAATTGGTAGTCGCATTAATCTGATGATCACATTATTTCTGCAACAGACGAAGAAGGTCTTAGACCGAAAACTTGTGTGCCAATGAATCTAATTCGAGCAGAACAAAATGTGCTTTCCTGCAGTATTATCAACTCCGGCTCGATAGTTCTACATCATATTAATGTTTTCCATTCCCTCGTGTTTCTTTTTGTCCGATGCCTCTATCTTTTATTTCTTAGTGCTCTGAAGCATCGAATTTATTGTCACAAAATTATTTTCCTTTTTTTGCTGTAACTGTTTTCCACTTTTTTTGATGGTGATCTGTCCTCTTGTTCTTTAAAACAAGCCTTGGAATGCCGCTTGGCCAACGATACTTTTTTACGAAGACTGTCTGTGGTTGGCAACGTGTGGCAGAACCATAGAAATTGACAACAATAAACAGACAACTAAAAAGATAAAATTGCTAACTTCAGATAAACAGTTTATTTCTATGGGCAGAACTGATTGTCGGCAGCTAGATCAACGCTCACACACTGTTGATTCAAAATAGATGTCTCGAGATTCGGACATTTCATTTTTATGGACTTTGCATCATTTAAGAGAAAATTCCATAACAGTCTATTTTCCAGGGTCAGCTATGAAATTTTCTGCCTATCTGGTATAAAATGGGGTACATTTTTGCAGCATCCACGTTAGAATGCGCTTTCAAATTTTCTGAATGGAAGGTAAGAACCGTTTGTAAGATGAGAGTACATTCATTTAACATCACTCATCGCTTGATTTGATCTTTTCGGGTGATCTTAAAAGCCACCAGTTGTTCGAGGATACTTTGGACAACTTAATGGCAATGCAACTGATAACACAAGGCTAGACATTGTGTTTTCTGCATCCATCAGAGCCGTTGCATCGTTAGCTGAATATCAAAAATATGAGTACAGTGTAAATCGTATAGGAAGTGTGGAGCGCTTCAAATGACTCCAGTTGCGTTCAGAATTTCAGGCATCGATCGAGTGTACAAAATGAATTTCAATGCATATATCCGACAACAATACTCATATTAATTTGAATTTTATTTGTTTTGTCTATACATCAATTGAAAAATTATTTAAAATCAAGTCGGTTATCATTCTTCTATAGAACTATCGGCAACTTCTTAAACATGGCTTTGACAGCTTCGTATGCGGTTACAACATCCACAGTAACTCAGTAGATGCTCGGAACTACTGCTGCAATTCTTTTATTTTACTGAATCTGTTACAAGACGTAAGACGCTGTGAATAATATGAAGCTTTACCTAAATGATAACGTAATGAATAACATGAATCAATTACTACACTAATCAATTACTACAATTAAATGAATCAATTACTACACTGCCCAACACACAGTGTGGCAGACAGGCAGGAGTTCTCGAGTAAGTCATCAATTTTTTTTCTCTCTTATATTTACACAGTACTTTTTTTCATTACCTACCATTTGAATATTTTCAACATTTACATTTGTGTTTTATTTTTTATTTTTCACATTGGTTTTACTTGCTGAATAGTTTGATTTGTGATTTAATTCATTATTAACTGTGTTTCGCCTAAGGTTAGCCCTTGCTAATTTGATTACTTTCATAGCAAGTCATAAGTTGAAGGTGGACTCGTTCCCCGCCTTTTGACCGCTGCTAGCTGGATTTAGTCCTTTTGTGCTTTACCTTACGCCAGCATACTATTTTGTGCCACTTTTCTATTACATTACCATGCACGTCAGAATTATAGGTCTTGTCACGTTTTGATTTTTATTTAATATACCCACAGTTAAAGTAGCAGTGTTTACAATATTTTCTAAGTCTTATCATACATGTAGTTTAGCCTGTTATTTTTTTACGCATTCCGTATTCAGAGTCAAATTCTGACTTTTCTCGGTCACAAAATATAATCATCTTTATTATGGGTTCAAATTCTAATAAAGGATATAGTGTTAGTACGAAGGATTGGGTAGCGCCCACCAACCAAACGTCTCTCAAGGCTTGTCAGACCAAGGTGTTTATGTTGTAATGCTTTTGATTCATCTACTTCATTCACTAGCTTTAGTACATGTGGAAAGTTCTTGTTCGATAAGACGGGTAAATTCAATTGTAAAACAAAAAACGTTATTTATCTGATTTCGTGTAAAAAGTGTGGTTTGCAGTACGTAGGTCAAACTACTCAAGCTTTGCATTGTAGGTTAAATGGACATCGTAATAGCATCTCTAAAGGAAATAAAAGCACTTTTATTATTAATCATTTTCGCAATGATAGCCATACTTGTAATGACATGTCCATTCAGATTATTGACGTCATCGAGGATGTTAATGATAAAGCTGCATTAGTACAGGAGCTTAATAAACAAGAAGATTACTACATTCGTACACTTAATACACTGCATCCTTTAGGTCTTAACGATAAGTTAGCAGGAGGCAGATGTGTGTCAAAAGGCACAGTTGATTTAAGTAGCTACTTCAATAGTCCAATTCCTAGACGCAAGCGCAGTCATGGTATTAGAGTTAGGAAATCTAGTAGAAACAGAAATAATAATATTGATACTTTGACCAAATTAAAATATTTCTTTGACAACAAAGACTTGTCAAAATTTTATCAATGTCTCTGAGTTTTGATACTATGCGTATCATTAAACAAAAGCTCACTAACGTGTCTAGCGAGTTTGTTTACATTTTTTCAGCTTATTTCTACAATAAAGTGATTAGCAATGAGTCCAGAAAGCCTGCAGTCCAAAAAACTAATATTGTCTTTGATTTCAAAAATAAAATCACGGACAAGGTTGACATCTCTAGTATTTTACACGATAAAAGCCTCAATCGTTTAGTACCTGATAAAGTTCGGGAACAGTACCCGCCCAAAACCTATTTTTCTCTGAGTAACCCTGTCTCATTGAAAATTTGCAACTATAACAAATTCCTCAACAAGTTGGATAGAAGCAACTTACAAAATATTGTCCATTCAGACTGTAGGTGTAGTCAGCACCCTTCTCACATCAATGAGCATCACAAACATGTATTTACTGGTGATTTGGATTTTATTGAGCAACCAGACCTGAAAGAGTTACTTTCATTAGGCTCTACGCACCGTTTGTCCATTCCCGTTCGTCACAACGACGTTATAGATAGCATAACTGTATCCATAGATAAGCACATCACAAAGATGTGCAATAAGTTTAAACTTTCAGTAAGTGACTTTCAGGCTTGGAAAAACAGGATACTAGTATTAGCTAAAGATAGAATACATAAAAATAAAAATGTAGATAATTTACAAACGAAATTTAAATCTTTTCGTAATTTCAGCAGAGATTTGAAGTATTATCATCAGCATTTTATAATAACTACCGTAGACAAAGCTAATAGTAATTACGCATTCATCTGTAAAAAATTTTACGTTATCGTCTTATTACAAGAACTTGGATTCGATCTTAACTCACTTTTATAACCCCTATTGGTAATAGTACTTACATTCCATATGATGTGTCTCCTAGTGATTTAGTTAAGAGGCATAAGGATTCTATGAGTAAATTATTCAGCACCCTTTGTAGAAAAGATGATGAAAAACTCCCAAAATTATATTGGATACCAAAATTACATAAAAATCCCTTCAAATTTCGCTTTATAGCTGGTGCTAGGCACTGTACTACTAAGCAACTTTCCATTAAGATTAATAAAGGTTTGTCTGTTATCAGAGACCATTTTAGGAAGTATTGCAACGCAATTCATAGTAATAGTGGTATTAACTGTTATTGGAGCATAGTATCGTCCGTTGAATTCCTCAATAAAATTCAAAACATTACAGCATATGACGTACAAATTTTCGATTTTTCCACTTTGTACACCAATCTGGATCATAAAGATGTCATTACTCACATTTCCGACCTGCTCGACATAATTTTCAACGATTCTAATAGGAAATATTTGTGTGTAGGTTTTGAAAAAAGTTTTTTATCAGGTGTCAGGTATCAAGGTTATAGCGTATTCACTAAGGATAAATTTAAAGAAGCCATTAAGTTCATTATAAGCGAAGTTTTTGTTACTTTCGGAGGTTTAGTCTTTCAACAAGTAAGAGGCATTCCTATGGGTGGTAAGTGCAGTCCTCTTCTTGCGGATTTGTTTCTTTTACATTGTGAATTAATTTTTATGACTAATTTAATGAAGAATCAGAAGTACGGTCTAGCTAGATTATTATCTAATACACTGTACTTCTAGATACATCGTCGATTTATGCATTATTAATTATAAAAAGTTTGATTCCTTGATACCACAGATTTACCCACCTAGTCTAGAAGCCAGCAGAAGTGGGAGTAATAACAAACAAGTAGAATATCTTGATATTAACATAAATATCACTGAATGCGGCACAATTACATCTGTTTTTCATAAAGTCGACCATTTTAATTTCCCTGTCACCCTTTTAACCTTTCCGCAAAACTGTATGCCCTACAGGACAGGAGCTAGAGTGTTTGCTGGACAAGTTTTAAGATATGGGCGCATCTGTACATTGGAAAAAGATTTCATCCAAAAAGTCAATCGTACAGCTACTACTCTCATTAAGAGAGGATATAACAGCGTAGATCTCAAGCAAAGTGCTGAGAAGCAGCTGCATAAGCATAGTGAAACTTTATTGAAATACGGATATTTTTCTGCTAAGCAGCTTCTTAATAATTGTGCGTGCTTTCATTGATTTAATTGATTTCTAGGCTGCTTTCATATAGCAGGGCCCCGCTTGGGTGAGTTTGAGCGTTCAGGAGAAGGGGCCGAAACGCGAATCCTTACCTAAGTTCCTGCTGATGACCTCAATTGCACATTTTTTCAATTAGGTAATCTGTTGTAGTTGTTATTTCCTTTAACCTGTAGGGAACGCCACATGGGTCCTTTTGAGGGATCAAATTCTTTACACTTATCGTTATCTTCTACTTCATCTTCTCCTCAATCAAAGCATTTAATTTCATTCTAACGCAATTGACATGTGCAAGCATCTGGGCGACCAGACCTGCAGATTAAGTTTTGTCAATACATATAAGCTGTTTCCGCAATTACTACACTGCCCAACACACAGTGTGGCAGACAGGCAGGAGTTCTCGAGTAATTCATCAATTTTTTTTCTCTCTTATATTTACACAGTACTTTTTTTCATTACCTACCATTTGAATATTTTCAACATTTACATTTGTGTTTTATTTTTTATTTTTCACATTGGTTTTACTTACTGAATAGTTTGATTTGTGATTTAATTCATTATTAACTGTGTTTCGCCTAAGGTTAGCCCTTGCTAATTTGATGCTAATTAGTTGTTATTAGTTTGCCTTTTCCATCCTGTAGACCAGTGTTTATTCTATAAGACAACATAGGTTCATTTAAATGTAAGAATTATAGGTTCAATTTTTCGCAGGACCAAGTCAATTTTTTTCGCAGCGAGTTCATTTTTTTAAACATTTTCGCAGATTTTCGCAGCTGGCCCGACCACTGCTATAGATCTGCCATTTAATATTACGTGCAATTATATACAGATTTAGATAATTCTATATACAACGAAATTATCAACCGACCTTTTGATATGGCATATTTGAATTAGTTAGCATTGCTCAGTTAACCGGACTGTTCAAGGTCAATGACATACGGTAGTCTAGTCATGTCAAGTTTTGATAATGCAATGAATTTGGAATACATGCACATGTACTCGCTACGCAAATATATTTTGGTTTGATCAGTCTGAAATTGACAGATATTCTCATCTGGTACAGAAAGAAGGCACAAATATAAAAAGAAGAACAAGGCCTACATGTAAATAATATCAGGATATCTGTTGAAAACTGTAAAACATACACGTACGTGTGTATTTAACGAAAATCAGAAAACAATTAAAAAAATAAATCTACTAGTGCAAAAAGTCTAAACATAACAACTCCTTAATTACATCTCTACACAAATTTGATCATCTTCTTACTTAATATGGGCCTATAAAAGCAATGAGTAGGCTTTTGAACAAGATGCCAACAAGATGGCCCCAATCATTACAACAATCCTTCACTCGTTCACAATCAAGTCAATGTCATCATCTATAGAGCTAAGTGAACTGTTACAATCTTCACAACACGGGGTGTGAAAGACGGTTTCTCAGTTTTGTGTGTGTCGGTGCGTATAAGCTGAATACTCGCTCCGTACCAGCACTGGATGGAGGGCAACTGTGGACAGCAGCTGCAAGCTCAGCAAATTTCCACAAAGACGTTTTCATCCGCATTTACTTGGACGAACCGCCAAACTTGACGGCTTACATATTTTTGATTTCACTTGAAAAAACAGGTGATATGAAAGATATGCAAGACAATAAATCAGTTATCGTCCGCTAAGCTCATTTATCCTTTTACCGACGACAAGCAGATTTAGATGTTACCTGACTTCTGACTGCACCCTGATAAATAATGGTCTTCAAGAAAGAAACCTTCACCGAGCGCAAACATCACTGATAAACAGGGGCAATGAAAAATTAATTTCAAATAATTGCTAGGGATTTGCTACAATTGGTGCAATTAATTAATTTATCAATTGACGAAATTAAGCTGACAATCCATTTGATTTTTTGGATAAAATTATTGCAATTAATTGGTCGGCCTACATAACCGTACATTACCTATATATGCGGGGATGAGAACGGGCAGTTAGGGGCTCTGACAAAAAATCAACTTTTGAAGGGCCCTCACGGAATCCTCTAGAATTCCGTGGGCCCTAAATAGAAAATTAAAAAAAAATCATTATAGCCTTTCAAGGGACACTGACGGAAACGCGTATCCGCTAAAGATTTTCATCCCTGTTATGCGAAGTTGCATGCTCTCTATCAATATAAATTTTTGAAGGCTGTAGTCATGGTATTTAATTTTAAAATTTGAATTCTACAATCATTTGCAAATAAGAATGACCAATAAATTCACTATGACTGAGATACTTCTTAGTTGTCTAAACTAATTTAGAGACGCATATGAAGACCAAAGATCTGTTATAGTGCCCGCTACTTTTGATAAGTGATCCTTAGATAACTTCGTTATAAATTAGTTCTGAGCTGCCAACGGCTGTAAGTCGTCGTGCGAGGATTTCATAGAAGACTTAATTGGTTGTAGTCAAAGTAAAAGCAATTAAATGGACAATTAAAATGTGTGGTACCAAATAGTCACCACAGAATTCTGTTAAATACTGGTTGAATATGTGACAGTGAATTCATAGTCTTGGGAGCAAGGGCTGGTTCAACGCGGTATTGAAATCTTATCAATTTAAAATTTTTGAGTGATGAATATGTTTTTAAAGTGTTTTCAGCAAGATATTACTGAATTCCAGTTATTGTATTACACATTACTGTATCAAGTTATTGATTATTATTGAATTCTAGCGAGGTGATGATAATCCAGTCAACCAGTGGCTGTGACTGTACACTCCTCCCCCAAACTAAGTAGATACCGGTAGTACATGATTGTCATCCATATATTGTGACACAAATTACATGATGACTTACATGGCACAATCCACATACTGAAGACTGGTTCAAAATACATTCACTTTGACAATAAGTAGGAAGTATAAAATAGATATTCAACAAATAGAAGCAGACATAATTATAATAATGTATTGCATGCAAACACAATTCAAAAAAATATTAAGAATGCAACATAAGTACTTCACAATAGACTCTATTATACCCGCGACTGCCGATCAATATCATTTGCCACAAAATATCCAGGATTACAAAACATTCGGAAGCTCTGACATATCAGTCGTTATGAAAACTAAACGACTTACTTTTATAACCAGCTAAATCACAAATGAGGCCCATTTGTTCAACCGTCTAATGTAGCTAGCTTGAGCCCTATTTCTTAATCAGGGGATGGGACCATTTGGATTCATGCAGCCTCATCTAAAAAAAGCAAGTATCCACCTACTATTCGTCTCAAACATGCTGTATAAACCGAGTACAGTGGCGCTGCTTTCTGAACTATTTTGAGTCATGACCGCAGAATGTGCACATTAAAATTCGTTTCAGTGGTTGAGAAAATAACCCAAGTGGACGGATCTTGATAAAACTTGAAAAATCAGGATGATTCTGTAAAAAACTTTGTAGATCAGCAAAAAAACTTGTCATTGAAATTAACAGAATAAACCATACTGATTCTTATCAAGATTTTCAGTGTAAAAATTCCATTGAATAGCTTACTGATTCTTGGCATGAATCCATATGGCTTTGTATGGAAAATATTACAGCATGTAATTTACTGACTCTTGGCATGAATCCATATGGCTTTCTATGGAAAATATTACAGCTTGTAATTTACTGATTCTTGGCATGAATCCATATGGCTTTCTATGGAAAATATAACAGCATGTAATTTACTGATTCTTGACATGAATTCATAGGATTTTCTATGGAAAATATTACAGCATGCAATCTATACTGATTCTTGACATGAATTCATAGGATTTTCTATGGAAAATATTACAGCATGCAATCTATACTGATTCTTGACATGAATCTGTAAGCTTTTCTTAAGATTAATTTTTCAACAGAAAAATGACAGCATAGCCTATACATTATGGCAATGGCCCGGATGATCCCGAACAATAACTGATTCAATGCTATTCATCCAGAACCAGATCAACATTATTGTTGGGAATACATTTCAAGATGCACAATTTTCGAAAATTCCCATGAATTCAGAAACTAGAAATTGAAATTCATGGTAAGCATGTCTGTATCATCGCTTCAAAATATGTTTCATTGTTGAATTATTTCTGATATCAAATTTAACAATACTGTTAACGTGGTAATTAAGCAATGAGATCTTCAGGGTGAATGAGATTCAACGTATTGTTCGTCGGGATCATCTGGGGGCTAATAGCCACTATCCACATATGGATATGATATTTGGCAAAAATTCGGAAGATCCCGTTGAAAGATGATAGAGAATCTAGATATAAATCGAGGGGACGTGAAAGATTTAAGTAGATTTCGCAAACGTCCCGTTAAATCCTGTTTACTTCTCTATTAATTTTGTGATATACATACATTACTAATGCGTTGTACTTGTAGTGGACAACGCAAAGTACCTGTAGGCCTAATTGACATTGCACACTGTTCTCAGAATAATGGTAATTATATTCCATATATTCTAATCAAAGACATATAAGACGTTAAAAAACGACACTATGCGTCCATTCTTGAAATTGAAGAGAATCAGAAAGAAAGAAGCTTTCTTTCGTCAATGAATTGATATTCTGTCTCATTAAATACTTTATGTATAATTGTTCACTTGAAATATCACAGAGAATAACGAACTTACGAAAAATGGTATTGCTGTAATGATGCTCGAAGTCTCTGCTAATTATAGCTATTGTTTCCGGATGATATAGCAGAAATTGACAGAGACTAGTACCAACTCAACGGAAAACCATTGTCACATTCTTTTGTTTATGCAATTACTCTGACAACGACATATTTAAAAAGGGCAAATCTTAAACAAATCAAAAAATAGGAATTAAGCAGAAATCGTAATAATTACATGATATTTTTACTCTACGTATGTTTGTACATTGCAGTCATTATATTGTTCATGTAATAAATTTTTTGATTTTCATACCGAATCCTGCATCAATTTCTACATCAACTGGCCAGTAACGCATTTAATGTATCTGACCAAGCATATTACCATGTGCTGACGCGAAAAAGAGAAATATCGCAATCGACGAAGCCCCAGGATCACGCAGTCAATTAAATCCTGTGGTGGAAGGAATATCACACATAGTTTTGAGTGTCACACATGCTGACATTGACGTCTCAAGAATACAAACCTAAACGAAGCTCTGTTATGGCGTTACTTTACTCCACTACAAAGTGTACTCTACGGACAACTCATGGAAAATATGCTCGACTTCGTACTTTTGGTGTTATATACGGATGAAAACTTATCCTGTACATGATCCTGTACAGTGCTGTTGCATGGCAATGTTGAATGCATAGAAGCAGAATATGTTAAGATTGAAGGTAGTGTTGCCTTGGAAGATAGCTTGCATTCTCGAAAAGTAAAGAAATATAGTAAACGGCTGATAGCCCTTCTAGCCTATTACAGTATATCTGATTTCTATGCTAAGGCCTTTCCTAATATTCAATATATTAAATATATTATCGTTGTTTAAACCATTTCATTCCTGGATAATTTCAAAATTACTAGATTCATAATCGGATTGTTGTGAGGACAGCGGGCTGTCGATCGTAAACGCATCGACATCAGCTCGCCGTGAGGACCGATCTTTTGAAGCCTAACAATAGCCATTTAACGGAATCGATTGCCAAGAAAATCTAGATACGAGTACATATAACATTGTATTACATGACGGAATGGTGACCAGTTAACCTATGACGCGCGTGCGCATTAGGGTCACAACAGGTGAATATCATGTGGCACTGTTCTCTCGCTAGTCAATGCTGACACATTTGTTATTGATAGCAATAGCATTACATCTACTCGCGTGGAATGAATCTCTTACCATTATCAAAGACTGAAATGGAATTCTACACAATCCACGAATGTTTGAATGGTCACCCGATAGTGTCACAGAATGACCGCCATATACCTTTAAGATATCGCCTCTAACTCAAAAAGTCAGTGTGTACTTTTCTAATTTAATTCGGTTTACAGGAAGAGCACTCCCTAAATTACTCGTTACTCAATTTTTTGGCAATCGATTCAGTTAATCGCGGCTTTTAGATAGACTTACATATCTTAGGGTGTTTGAATTATCGTGCTTTATATTTGAAAATGTGCTTTGATTGAATATTTATCAGTAGGTTTCTAACAGTAGACACATCTTTAGAAGACTTATCGTTTAGTTAATTGCTTAGTTGCATTGCCGTAGGTTGAAATGCTTAGCCTTCGATGCCGTTGTTCGATTCCTTTGATGTCGCTACTGACGAATGTTGTGACGATGGGCATGACTCTGATAGCGTTCATGATGTCATGGTTTTCATAATGCAGTCCTAGGTAAAAGCGGTTTTGTGGTTCCATGTGAGAGTTAGAGGCGGAAAACAGAGGTCAAACTGCGTAAGATCGCTTTGTTTGACGTGATGCAACGTTAGTATGGTCGTGTAGGCCTATTCATCTAATCAATCAGATGATCAATATGCAGATATTATGGTTACCGGTATGTTACAAAATATAAAATATTAGTTGATGTCTTCAAATCTTGAGAAAGTAAGAAACTATATAGGTAAGTTTACTATCAAATATGAGCGGATAGAGATGTAATTGAGCTGGTTGAGTTCTTGTTGATGTCTAGTTTACAAACGATAATTGGACAGATATACAAAGTTAAACTGAATACTGCCATGTCACCCCATCGATGGGGCGACATGGCAGTTTTTGAACTTTTTTTTAAAATCAAAATCAGAAGGTCAAGAACTCTTATCACATTATTTTGACCTGTACAAAAAGTTGAAAAATACGCTATGTACCGTACTTTTCCGGCCTATAAGGCGCATCCGCGCAAGGCGCACAAGCCGATTTTTAGGTAATTTCGTATTTTGTCAACAGATAAGGCGCATTTCGCGGTTAAGGCGCACATGTATACCTACTTTTAGATGATATCTTGTACAGTAGGAAACAATAATTGAAGCTAATTTCACCGATTGAAGCACTACCGGTAGCTTAGAATAAGCAAAAGCTATGTTATAATAGGTCTCTTGAAAAACCACGAAGGTTCATGATTGTCATTATAGCCAAAGAATATTCCAATACATAAGGCTCAGCTAAACCAACAGAAACTACATGTCAGAGTCTTGTGTATGAAATGTTTGGTTCACCTACACGCAGGAAGTTTCACTATTCACTTCAATATTCACCTCGGTATCTGAATCAAGACTCGTTTCAGTGTTACAATCAATGTTCGTCTCAAGTGTGATACTCACTATCACTATTGGCTTCGGTAACTGAATTAAGGTTCGGTGACGAAATCAATGTCAAGAAAATGACGCCCCTAACTCTTTCTTGAAGCCACTTCGAATAACCTTTTCTGGCACTTGCTCCCAGGATACTTTTAAATCAAAATAAGTACTTTACAATACTTGCAAATGAATGCCTACTAATCTCTACCGAACTAAAAATTCTAATTTAACCTTAGATAGGGCGCACTCCGCAGATAAGGCTGGCTGTATCCAAGTAAAAAAGTCGCGCCCTATAGACCAGAAAGTACGGTAATACGGATAAAGTATTCATTTTTAGTTTGTTTTCACAATCTGGACACGAGGGATGATTGTCAAAAATACTGCCATGTCACCCCATTCTCCCCTACATCCTGTATATTCAAGACTATTGATAGGCATGAGAATTTTACGCGCGGATACGTGGGCGTCCCCCGAACCCACCCTCTTTAAAGTTAAAGGACAAAGTTTTGGGTGGGGCAGGTTGGAGTGCCAGAAATCACAGAGTGTTCTTGATTTCTAAGATTTAGCTTTCTCATTGTCTCAACTTGAGTTAAGTAGGATTGCGTTATTTTCACTGTTGTAACTGGTCCTGTCCGTATACAAACTTTTACCGGCGAGACCGGCACCGGTCTGATTCGGCATCGGAAGATGAAAAATCTCAATTGCTCTTTTTCTAAAAATCTCAGGAATTTCTTCGGTTCCGAGAAGTAATTGAAATACATAGTTATTTTTGTCGGCATAGAAACACAAGAGGGAAGAAGATTGACTGCTGCAAAATATAGTCACTTCAGCCCAGTATGGCCTCATCCTTCACCTCAGTTTTCAGATAACTGGTGGCACGTCGCGAGAGATATTTATGGCTCTATTTTAAGCCAAAGATGTACCTAAGTTACTGAAAATCATATTGAAGTTTTTTTGATCTACTGTCTTATTAAGGATCTGCATGAATCTCAAATTTTTTAATAGTAATAGTAGCCTACTGATTATCGTATTAATAGTAATAGTACTGCTGCTGTGATTGCTGTAACCTGTTTGTAAATAAATGTCTTCCATACCATACAAGTGTCGAGATCTGTTAAGAAAAATCTCAACCTAAATTCATGTGACTGTTTTTGCATACTATGCAAACTTTATAGACTGGGAGCGAGTGCCGTGCATTGTGATTGTTTAGCAGTACTATTAGTATGAACTCTCTATGTTGTTTTATGTAGTCACTTTTCAAATTGTCGCAACAGTCGTAGTTCTGTTTTCAGTCAATAAAAGCCTATGCTTATCAACCGAATGTTTTCTGATCTCTACTCAACTCCATAGCTTAGGCACGACAACCATCTCCTTTTTTCCACTTCAGGTCTTAACATGACACTTTAGACATTCATCGATACTATGCCATTTTTTTGCATCAGGAGTTCGATTCTCCTCTCTCAGTGTTAAGGAGAGTTTGGAAGATGCAATTGACTTGATACTAGTAATACACTGATTAATAGTATCAGTGTAATAGTACTGATTTATTAAGGAAAATGAAAGATTTACCAAGATTATTGCTGGAATCAGGCTAATTTTATGGGAAATCAGTGGAATTATGAAACTTACCAGCGGGGATCTTGCTGTCTATAATGTGTGCGCGATATTTTTGTAAGTTTTGTTCTGGAACCATTATGAAACAGCAAGAATTTTGCAACAGAAAAGGGCTGATTCATGAAGGATCTTACTGATTCATTTTGAGAAAAACTTGGTATTCCTTGCATATCTTGCATGATTTTCAAAGTTTGATACTGGAACCAGAACAAGATTCAGTATGAATCTTACCAAGATTTGCTGTGAAATTTCCCCTTGGGAAGGTTTCATTTCAAGACCTCATGTGTTGGTTCATTTTATAGTATATTATAATATCATGTTTTTCAATTTCATTAATTCATGATTTTAGCATGACACTTAAAAAATTGCAGAAATCTTACTAATTTCCAATTTATAATGTTACCCTCTATCAATTGGCCTACTTAGTTTCCTTGCCTGATACTACCTGAAACCTTGATGCTGTAAACCTAGTACGCACTACATCTACCGGATGAACAAGGAGTAAAACATAAGCTGTTTTTGAATTCCTACCCAGTCTAAAACAGCCGTGTTACATTCTCCAATATCTATTCCCGAATGAAACCCGGGTCAGAGTGAGAAAAAGAAATGGAACCCTCAATTAAAGCACAGTATAAAAATGATCACGCTGAAAATGATGCGACGCTTGAACTTTCCTACTGAATTTCAGAAAAATATTCATTGTTTTTAAATCAAAAACTTTAGCACCGGTAGGTCTAGAAAAAATGTTAAATTTTTATTCAATCTCAAGCACATTATTTCAAAAAGGAGACCATGAAGGTGTACGCTTACAGCTAAAATACAATTTAACTCGCACTTCATGGAATAATAACTTGGCTTGTAGCATGAGTGATCGTCTTACCTTCTTTTACGCGGCCTCTAGCACGTAAACTTGAGAGAATCGGCAGAAATTGAGTCACACAGGTATTCGATTCACACATCTTCTATCATACTTCCTTTAGTTCGAAGAAGATTCACGAAATCATAGTTTGCCAATGTAAAGAATCAGCATGAAGAGTCGTTGGCACATCCAGTGAAAGATGCATGAATCATCATCATCATGCATGAAACTTTCATGAATCATCAATGCAAGTTTTTAAGATATTGTAATTGCGTATTTTTGGTTTAATAATGGTAATCGATGTATTTTGACAATGCATATAAGCTTTCCAATCATTAAACATGCTTAACAACAATGATTTTCAATTTTGAATTTTCCATGGATTTATTGGAATCATCGATCATGGATTCTGTGTCCATGGCTGGGCTACTAGGGAATTCGTTTTACCATTTCATATTCAACATTTGAATAAAATACAAAAGACATTGTTGTTCAACGTCATAGCTAACCTACTGCGACGAAATGTTTCACGGATTAGCAGCTTCTATCTACCAAATTTATCAAAATAGCAGAATTTTCCTTTAACTAATACAAATTCATAGCAATATTCTTTGCCAGCTCTTTCGGGAGGGTGTTGACGTTGACACTAGGAATTACGATTTAGGTTTTCTTCAAGTTATTAAAAGCAGAAATACTACCGTTTGAAACACACAAGAATTTGAAAGTTTGGTTTTAGCTAATCCAAATAACCTATTCATAGCTAAAGAATACTATCTGATAACAATGAGCAAGCTCTTCTGAAACTGTCACCAATAATTGTTGGTGACATTGTGTTTCATAACGACAAACATCAAACATTCATCATGTTCGTGCAGACACATTGTGAGATCTTTGTGGTGTGGAGAGCTACCCTCCACTGTTTCACTGTCGGAAGATTCAGCTTTGCGCAGTGAAATTGAGAACATCGAAGTTGGTTGATGGGTTGCAGTTGTCTTCATCAGCAAACAGTAGGGTTATCTTTGAGTAGGCCTATCCGAGGAAAGTATTATCCAATACCGATAAATTTATTGAAAATAAACTTCATGAAAGTTTCTATCCGGTGAGTTTGCAGCTATGAGACGTAAGTTATAAAATCTGAAATAAATAAATCAAAAAAGTTCTTTTGGATTTCATTGGCCTGAGATAAATGATGTGTTGCTGCAATTCTGTGTAAATGTACATCCCCAGATCTACAGGATTCCTCAAGAGAAGACCATATACGCGTTTGCATGCTCAGGAAGACATTGTGCTGATAGACAATGTGTGTACAGAAAAAGTTAAGAGATTATAGTAAAGATAGCTTTCAGAAAGGGAAGGAGTAATTCTGATAGTTTACGTAAATTTCCAACTGATAATTCCACGATTCTTCAAATATCTCACTAAAGAAGGCAGTTATTTGAACCCGTATGCCTAGGAAATCGTAATCTGGTATATTTTCCAAACTGCCAAACTGGAAAATTTATAATTTGTTAAAACAATTCACAGGAATTTCTGATTGCGAAAGTGATTGTTTCATGATTATAATCAAGATGTCAATTATATCGGTCTCATCAAAATTACATATCTGTTTCTACCACTATATTCTAACTTTGTGATATTAGTATGAAGCTAACAAGTGAATTTGTCATAGGTTGGTTTAAATTGTTAAAAATGATCCACCAAAACAAGTGGAACATCAAAAATGCAATTCCACGATGCTAAGAATTGCTCAATATGCACTGGGACTAGTCCTTATTTCACCCTGCTGACCGACAAATCGCGTTCACTCACGTTAGTTGGATGGTATTTCATCTCTTCCGTATTTCCATAATATTCCTATTCTTCGCACGCAAAGACTTATAGAGGTGCACGATATCCTAAATATCACGTTCATGTCTCAGTGCGTATTAAGTTCATTCATGGATATGTCGCCCCAGTCGAGATAAGTGCACCAAATCTTCATTTAGATGGGCAAGAAGGGAGAACCACATCCTACACCTTTCCTCTCGTTGCCAGGAGAAATGTCAATGTGGCCTTGACAATGACATACAAAAGGATGAAAACACACACTAAGTTGATTATTGTCATGTATTAATAAGCAATATATAAAACCGTTAAGTCTGAAGGACAAAATATCTTGAAATCCGCTTTCGACTCGTCTTCTTTGATCTATCAACTTTTTCAGGAGTTGGTCCTTTCGACCGTAGATGGCGCTCGTATAATCTGCAATGCAAGTTAATTAATAGTTTTAATCATTGTGCTGTTTGAGGATGCACTAAGATATAGACATTTTATTCGAAGTAAGTTAAAAGAAAAAATGAAAGTTAACACCGAGATCTTTCGCCTGGGGTCAATTCTTCAACTTGACCAGTCCGCTATGACCAGTGACTAGTAATGAGTGACCAGTGATTTCTGTCTTTCAACTTGACCAGTAGTCAAAATGACAAGTTAATTTTGATTAGTAGCTTTTGACCAGTGAACAGTGCTATGATCAGTGATTGAATCTTTCAACTTGACTATGATTTGTTCATTTCCAGTCATAATCACTCGATTCTTGACGGAAGAAAATCGACCCATCATTCAGTAGAATCATTAAGATGATCGAAGCACGACAGCGGAACCGGAGGGTTTATAGAGAAAAAATTAATTTTGATCTCAGTGGCAAAGGGTTTACTGAAAGATTTCGACTGTCACCGGCTCAAGTTGAGGAAATACTAAAAGATCTTGGACCACACCTACAAGCAAAAAATAATTCGTTATTGAACATCACACCACACGAGAAAGTTCTGCTGACTCTGAGATACTATGCATCAGGAGATTTCTGCTATTCGGTAGGTGACTCGCATGGTATTTCAAAAGCTGTCGTCCATGGGTCCATCAATCAAGTAACCGAACTTTTGAATTCACTATATTTTACTGAGGTGGTTTCTTGGCCGGAGGATCGTAACAGTATCGCAACTGACTTTTTTCAGAAATTCGGATTTCCATGTGTTTGCGGGGCGATCGATGGAACTCATGTTGACATATTGACACCAAGTGTTGATGAGTGGCAATTTGTTAATCGAAAAGGTGACCACACTATTAATGTCATGGCAGTTGCTGGACCAGACTATAGATTTTTATGCTGTCAACAGTAATTGGCCAGGATCTGTCCACGACTCTCGCGTTTTAAAGGAGAGTATCATGTTTGATCGCTTCAGCCCTGGTTGGCGTCCTTTTCCAGAAGCTGTCCTACTTGGTGATGCCGCATACCCTTTATTGGAATGGTTGATGACGGCATTTACAGATGCAACTCTTACTACTGAAATGGTGCAATTTAATTATGCATTGCATAAGACACGCTTTATTGTGGAAAATGCCTTTGGAATCTTGAAAAACAGATTTCAATGTTTGAAATATATTCGAGTTCGGAAGCCAGAAAAAGCGAGCAAAATCATAAATGCATGCGTAATTTTGCATAATTTAATCGTCAATTTGAATAATCCGACAATCCATGAAATCTTGGAAGAATCCCTATCAAATGCTATCGAAGAAACCGCATCAGACGACGGTAGTGATCCACCAGCAGCTGACAGTAATGCAGAAACGAATCAAAATTCAAACCATCTTCCGTTACCCTCGAACCTAAACCGTATCTCAAGAGAACGACGCCTTGGGATCCAAAGAAGAAACCGTATTCTTATGACTTTCCGTGAATTGTGAAGGTGATTAGTTTTAACGATATGACTATCATTATTGTTTGTAACTATATTGTGTGTGAATATAGCCTATTGGATTAAATTCTCTTAACTGATTTTGGAGGATTTCGGTAAATAATTAATGACTTAACAATACTTATCAATATACTCTTTAGTTCTTTAAATATTAAAGTATAATACGAAAATGAATAATTGGTAAGTAATACAATACTTACCAATGTAATTATAGTAAATAATACGAAATCTCTATTTCCATTATTTATGGGATATACATCAGGGTTGGGCGGGCGCGAATCCGAAATTCAGGGATGCACGGGCTACATGTATGCATGCTGATACAGTGACTACGACAAATTTGCTTTATTTTGTATGGGTACAATGCGTCATGATAAACCCATCTCTCAACCATTGAAAACAATTTCTGAGAAACACATCTTTATTCTAGTTCTTTTTCCAGTTTCCTAATTTTCAATCGCAAGTATTTGTTCGTCAATTTCTGACCTTCGATTTGAAGGTCTCTTAACTCTAAATCTCGGGAGATCAATTCCTCACTCGGTCGTTTCTTTCCTTCCTTTTTACTCATAAGTATATCTGATGATAGACCCAAAGTCAGGCCTTCATCAGAAGCTGACCCTTGAGCAGCTTCGACAGACGTTGTCGGATCTTCTAGCGGGTTTGAAGCAGCTGCAAACCTCAGTACTATATCTGAAACCAACAAACATATATGTCTTATTGCATATTCATTAAAATGATAGTTAATAAATAATAATAAATTAATTGATAATGAGTAATAGTTAGTAACAGTATGACTACTAGTTCATTAATATTTCAAAATCATTCATCAAAAATCATAATTCAATTCAATAGTGAAAAGGTATATACCTGTTTTTTTCACGCGGGTTTTCTTCAATTGGTGCTCTTTCAATGAGTTGTGGATACGTTTCTGGAACCCCGAGTCCAACAACAGCTGGAGATTCTTTTCCCAATATGTCGAGAACTAAATTGTCAATCTCAGTTAATACCACTCGTCCCTCTCCGGATGTATCTCTCTTCTTCTTCTTTTCCTGCAAGTAAGAAACATAAAATGTGAAACGGATATTGCAGACATAGACATGTATAGGAGAATTCTCAACTTACCAATGTCCTTTTTCGAATATTTCCAAATGTTGTATCTCTCAAATAGTCACCATTTTTTCCTACTGGATAGCCCAAAGCAGCTAAGTCCCCATGGATGTCATTCCAGGCTTTTTTTCTCGATTCTTTTGTACGACCCTTTGATTCGTCAAACTTTCCAAATAGTATATCTTTATTCTCCAAAATTTTCCTTAGTAACATTAACTTTCCATTAAATTCGAACTTAGGACCCATTCTTTCTTGAAAAAGCAAAACCACAGCTTACAAAACACGTCGAACTAATGTATCAGTAATTCATTTACGGACTTCCAAATGTACATGTATCTTCGAATCCACGTTGTCTGCGCCATAATTTGATGCTCTTCATTTGTGACTTTTCTCATTTAAAAGCTTAATATCATATTTATTTAATGCCATAATAACAAGTAATTCCTTATTTCATAAAATATAAATGCTACATTTGTATACTATCAAAATTAAAATGTATGACGGTAAGTATTTGAGCCGAAATTCCTTTTTATTTTCTCTTTGATGCATTTTACGATGAGTGACCAATCAGAATAGCTGATTTCGTGACGGTCAACAAATCCATCAACTTGTCATATTTTGACTAGTCTTTGCTAGTCAAGTCGAAAGACAGAAATCATGGTCACTGGTCAAGCTACTTGTCACAATTCACTCATTACTGGTCATTATGACTAGAAGTTGAAGAATTGGCCCCTGGTCTTATCAAGATGTACCCAGGACAAATACTGAATGAAGATGTTAAGAAAAGCTATAAGTCTACATGAATAAGGCTCACCATGGCAGAGAAAGCTGCCAAACAAATTCGTATTGTGTGCACAAAAGGTACACAATAACTTGATGTACAAGGCCTCTAAAATTGACAACAGATTTCTTGATCGTGCACGACTTACGATTCTAAACTTTGATCTGATATCTGTGTCATCACGTGCAAGAGGACACTGGACAATATGTTTCGTCACAGAGGTGAGAGGCTTTCCAGACCGACCGACAGTAAACCAAACCGGCACATGCTCTCGGACACGAGTGGCCAGACGCCGACGAGTTCTACCAACGTTACTGTCTCTACAATTACAAACATATTTATATATCACTTTCGAACTCGCAGACGTCGGCAAAGCATCCTTCACAGAGGCCAAAGGTACTCGTCTGGTTGAAAAAAGAACCATAGGACGGGAAGCAGGAAAAACAGAGCACAACCTGTTAAGTTCGGAACGAATCAAATTGACAGATTTGTCTCCGTAAAATGGAAGACTCACATAAACAGTTTTCTTCTGTGGACCAAATACATCAGACTTTTCTGGTAATACAGTAATCTTATGCTTTGCAATAAAATGAGGAGGATATCCGTTTCTCATCAATGTACCTGTCAAAAACTTGAACTCTTCCTCCAAAAACTCAAATGAACAGATACGCAAATCTCTGTAAAACAAAGACTTTACAACACTTATTTTGTACTGTAGAGGCACAAAACTATGAAAACTAGTGAACACACACACTGTGCGTTTTTTGTAAACTTTTGTCCGAACTCTACCTTGACAATTGCGATTAACGGAGACATCAAGAAAAGGTAAAATGCCTTCACATTCAAATTCACAAGTGAAAGAAATGTTTTGGTGAGCGTTATTCAAATGAGACAACAGTAATTCTCCATCTTGGACACTCTGAACAATTACAAAAGTATCATCGACATACCTACAATAAAATTGAGTCAAACTTTCTAACTCATTGCATAATTTCGCTTCAAGACTTCCCATGAAAATAGTTGCCAAAATTGGACCAAGTCCACTGCCCATAGCACAACCATCATGCTGACGGTGAAATTTTCCATTAAATACAAATTGCACATTACAGGTACACAAAACTAACATGTCCTTCAAAACATTGACATGAATAGGACACAATTCAGGATTGTCTCTAACTTTAGATAACACAATGTCGATAGTCTCCATGAGAGGAACATTAGTATAAAGAGAACTAACATCGAAGGAAACCATTCTAGAATTACTTACATCAAAATTCGTTACTTTGCTTACAAAGTCATGAGTTAGATATACAGTGCTCATCAAAAAGCTTTTCAATAGGTTTTAACATTTCTGCTAACCATTTGGAAGTTTCATGATAAGCGGAACCTGTCATAGATAAGATAGGACGAACGGGTACATTTTCTTTATGGGTTTTCGGTAACCCGTACAACGTGGGTACATGTGTCCCAACAGGGCACAAGCGTTCGAACTGAGCACTAGAAATGATATTTTTACAAAGCAACTTCTTCAGACACTTACGGATACGACTTTCAGTATCTTCAGATACATCTTTTTGAGAGATATCGAGAGAAAACTTAGATTCATCATTCAAAACATCATGGATTTTATAAACATAATCATCTCTGTTCAAAATGACTACACTAGAACCCTTGTCAGGGCGCAAGATTACAATGTTACGATTCTTCTTTAATGACAACAAGGAATTCACGTGAACTGGAAGGAAACAGGATTTCTCGATTGCAGATCTGTTGTAAGAGTAAGCAAGAGACACTAAGTTAGCACGGAATTCACTCAATCTATCCTCTGAAACCGGCTTGAGATCCCGAAATTGAAGATATAGATTTTCGAATTCAGCCTTGACTTGGACGTTCGCACTACGCCGCGGAGAAATGCAAAAGTCGATGCCAAAACATAAAGCTTGCTTGTCGATGGGAGTTAACTCATGATCAGAGAGGTTCACAATCCTTTCATCGATATCGAGAGGAAAAGTATGCACACACTTCTCGAGAAGACAGCGGTAACGTCGATCACATTTGTCTTCAACTTGACGCAGAATGTGTTGAGTCTCCTTCTTGTACTTTGAGAAAGAAACAATCGACAGCGATTGTTCAAGGTTCAGTGAGTCAGGAAGACACTGACTCATGCTCACAATATTGGCCTCACGATCTGTCAAATCAGACTGTAGAAATCTATCCATAACATCAGGTGTGCAGCTCAAACGAGCCCGAGAAATTCTGCTTCGTAATTGGTGAGTATATATTCCATGGGAAATTGAGCGACGCAAGAAGTCAGCATGTTTTCGAGCTTTAGTAAGTCTGCATCGAAGAGACCTTAACATGTTTAGGGGACCTTGATTAATCACGTGACTATCCCGCACTGACGTGTAACTCCATCCTGCGCACGTTTCCAGTTTTTATCACCTTTGTGCTATTATAAATTTTGCTCGTGATCAAGCTGGTTGACAGAGAAACGTCGGGCGTTATTTGTATTTTAATACATTATAGTATCCGCAGAAATATATTTTCCCTTGAATTACCCACTACCAGATACGAGGAGCATACCCTACCAACCTTCGAGCAACTTAGTGGTACTTTTCCTCTACAAAATTACAACTACATTCAAATGTTTTGCAAGATATAGACAGTGTCGCATGTATAAACAGAAGGTCAAAATGAAGAAAAACAATACTTGTAGCTGGCAAAATGTAAAATGTTCCAGTAAACATCATTTCTCTCTTTTATGCTGAGAATAACTAAGCAACGTTTTGCTCCAATCAGACTTCTGAAGAGAGACCATGTTAAGTGCCAAGAAGACAAACTGGCGAAAAATAATTTATTGTGTAATGCGTTATTCAGAGCAATAAGCTATTACAAATTATTCTCAGGAGCTTTGCCCCGTTCTTGTATTTCTTTACATCGAACTTGTATATTCATCTCTCAACTCTTCAATTTCCACGTTTGTAAGAAGCATAGGCCTACCAGATTGGGTACTTGTAGGTTTTATCCCCCCACTCCTTCAAAATTCGATAAATCATGTTATACTGAACTGATCGCTATCTTGAGGAGTGTCTAGCTATGGATTTCATTCAAATCGGATAAATAGTTGCTGCGCTACAGTCGATAACGTAGAATATGCCAATCCTCTAAAATGACTGTTCATGGTGGACCTTGATCATCGGCCATATACGCACATATATGTGAGTGTGACTCATTGCCCAGGGGCAACACACACGATCGCTGCACCTGTCTCATTGTCACTTCGATCAAGGATGAACTTGTTGACTCTGGCATCGATTTGCAAGGATGAGAAGACTTCCGTTGAATTTCTACAAACGCACGGAATTCTGCAAGACAGTGTGACAACAATCTTGTGATGACAACAAGCTTGTCAATGTGTGAAGATGAGTATTGGCGAAGTATAGGACAAACAATGCCGGGATTAGGAATCGAGCTAATCCTCGGGATTGAGATCTAGGAGGCAAACTGCTCACTAGACCACACAGTTTTTGTTTACATAATTAGACTATGGTTAACTCAATCCCGGTTTAATTTGTTCAGGAAGAACTATATTCATTTCACCACAGTTGTTATTCACAGCATTAGCTCACGGTAAGATGGCATGTAAAAGATTCCAATCGTGCAACCTTGAGCTTGAGATTTTGGAATCACAATGTGCTAGTATTGAGGAAGTGCAATGTATTGTGGAAATAGTTGTGATTTTGATTATCTTGCCATTTAACTTGTACACTAGAATTCGCATATATCGGCTTCGGCTATATCGGCGCATTTTCGCTGTCCCTGACAGAAAAAAATCGTTTATAACGGCGGATTTCCTGGAAATCCTCAAGCGATGTGTTTTGCCTAGAAGAGTCACTAGAATCACAGTATATGTGGACGCGGATGGCTGTAGATTCTGCTAGGACAATCCGATTCTAACTATTCTAGTGGCATGTGAACATTTAGATCTTCTACAATTCATCTCGATAATGTTTGGGGGTTTGATCAAAGTTGTAGAATCTAGCAGCCGAGGAAAGATAAGTAGGCTTGCCACTGTATCTCACTGATAATTCTCACATAATTAGTCTTTCATTCGACGTGATGATTGCATTGTTAACGCCTTCACCTACGATGCTATTGTCAGACCTGACTTAGTGACTGTTGCGTCATCAAAGGAGCACAAGCTACCGTCGAAAACATTGTTGAGTTCGATGCATGTCCTCTCTCTAGACAGAAAGCGGCTCGCCACCCCATCCATCTCTATGGTTTCGCCTGCACGTGACTCTTAGCAGCGTCTTGATTGACTTAGATTGGCTGGCTTCGTCTGCACGTGACTCTTAGCAGCGTCTTGATTTATGCATACTCTTCTTTGTTTTGTGCTTCATATAGCAGGTAAGCGTGCAGGCATGAAAAACTTCAATCTTCTTGATTCAAAAAGCATACTCAGTTTTTGACAAACATAGTGATATCCGGTTTGCGATACTTACGTTGCAAGCATCAGTTCAGAAAGGCACAATTTTTAGATATCTATTGATTACATAGACACAATTACATGTACATGTACTGTACATGTTGGACAATAAGTCAATATGTACATGTATTTAAGTATAGCAACGTAATAATTCATGAGTCAATACACGTATATACATTGTATGATGCATGGTATGATCTCAGAGCTCGTGTAGATTTCACAAAACTTCAAAATTCAAGGAGTTTGCATATATCGGCGGTTCGCGTATATCGGCGGTTTTCGTCTGTCCCTTGAGGCGCCGATATATGCGAATTCCAGAACGACATACTACAAAGTGATATAACGAGAATGAATGAATATATAAACTATCTAAAAACATTACCTACTGATATAGAAGTTAAAAGAGTATTTGATGATTATTCACATTCAGAAATATAAAAAAGTTAGTTAGTGTAATAGATGAACCTGAAATAGATATAAAGTATTATATATGATGATCCCGAACAAAGTGACATTTATGAGTATGATGAATCTGTCGAAACCGATGAAACTTTTTATGATATTCTATCCAACTTTTATAGTATATTAAGAAAATCTTTCAAAATGTTATATGAATTGTAGAAAGTACGTTACACAAAGACTGAGACCCTGATGGGAATATTGGAAGATAATAGTAGAAGGGCCTATTTCAAGTCAAACACAAGATTAATCTCCATAATGTGTACAATGATATACATACCCATATTTGTAATACAATACAGATGAAATAAACATAAAAGATTGCTATAACTGAAGACTCAGTTGCTAGTGAGAATCTGGTTGGATAGCTTGGTAGAATAGTATCCAAGAAATTAGGTAATTAATCAATATAAAAAATTATTACTGTGTAGTGTCCAGCCCATTTCCCCTACCTTTGCATGTCACCACAAATAATTTAACATACGAACGAACGTCAACTTTTGTTTCTGTGGATGTGTTATTGCACATTGCACGCTGCCGATATCACAAAATGAAAGTCATAAGTCTTTACAAAAAGA